>PVKE010008827.1:0-46535 GCA_004027555.1 Craseonycteris thonglongyai | reverse complement strand
AAGGTAATAAAATATACTTTATTTCATCCAAGCAGGATGTGGGGTTGTACCTTAGACACCATCACATCAGTAAGATATATATATATTTTAAACTTTTATTTTTTTATTTTATTCTTTTTGACAGAGAGAGGGAGAGAGAGAGAGAGATACAGAGACAGAGAGAGAACTGAACTGGGGGAGCTCCCAGTTCAGCACATGGGTCCGCACGGGCCAGAGCCGGGACTTGATCCTCAGTCCCAGGCGCTGCAAAGTGAGCGCCTAACCCACTGAGCCATCCCGGCTTCCCCAACAGTAAGATATTTTTGTAGTAAAAGGATGAGTAAATAACTATGAAAAATAAACTTCACATCCACTCAGACTAAGTTCTGCTGCCTTGCGTTACTGAAAAATGGTCAGTGCTCAGAGCTATTTGGATTTTGGACTCGTGGATAAGGAACTGAGCTCCCACAGTAGCCAAGCATGTCTCCAAAGGAAAGGAAAGGCAGAAGGTGGGGCTAGAAAGGTCTGGTCTTGGAAAGGGTTAGGAGCATTTATCCCTTTGTGAAAAGAGAAGAGGCAAATGGAGACCAACACGGTTAGGCCCAGCTCCTCACTTCCAACTCCCACAAGAAGCTTTGTTCTGTTTTCTTATCAAAGGTCAGATGCCAGACAGACATCACCTTCTTTCCTTAAAAGTCTGAAATGGCCTGTCCTGGGTTTTTCTGCATTTTACTTGATCCACAAATAGGATCAAGGTGATTCTGCATCTATCTTCCAGGTGTAAGTGAAACAGAGAATGGGGAATGAGAGAGGAGACCAGAGGATGTATTAGAGAGATCCTGAAAGTTCTCATTTCCCTTTTGTGAGTGGTAAGATTCATTCATTCATTTATTCATGTTGGTACCCACTGGGGAAAAATTTTTAGAAAACTGTTAAAACCTTGGAGAGTGCTAGGGGAAGCCGGGATGGCTCAGTGGGTTAAGCGCTCACTTTGCAGCGCTGGGGACCGAGGATCGAATCCCGGCCCTGGCCTGTGCGGAACCATATGCTGAACTGGGGAGTGCCCCCAGTTCAGTTCTCTCTCTGTCTCTGTATCTCTCTCTCTCTCTCGCTCTCTCTGTCAAAAACAATAAAAAAAAAAGAATAAAAACAAAAAACAAAATAAACAAACAAAAAACTTTTGGAGAGTGCTTAAGGGACAAGTGAAACAAAACTGAAAGACTTCAGTGTGTGTGTGAGTTTGTGAGTGTGTGTGTGCGTGTGTGTGTGAGAGAGTGAGAGAGAGAGGATATGAAGAGTCTATGAATCAGGCTGACATAAAAGGAAAGAATGGGAGTCTCAGGAGAACCAACGAAGACTGACAAGTATAGCTGAGCTGTATGTTCTTCCCCAAAAGGTCTGTAGCACCTATCAGTGCCCCTGACCTTCTCAACCACCACCAGGCTCAGGTCCCAAGGAGCCCCGGGTTTCACTGATTACTTCACTGGAGCAGGGAGTCCTTAACGCCATGAGGTAAAAGTGGTTGCTTGGACATATTAATTTAGAAAAACATTGTTAAGCATAGTGTTGAATGCTAACATGTTCTTGGTGGTGCTTAAGGCGCACTCTAAGCAGAACCCCGGGGCATTCTGGTTTGCAGCTGATTTATGGTATGGTAGTCCAATGTCGGGCATCGTAGGGGTTAAAAAGCCTTTGGTAGGCTTGCCAAAAAGTTTAATAGGCATGTAAAATACATTCCAAACAACTGACTTCTGGCACACAACCCTGTAAGTTGGTGACCACATGTTTTATATTCTCTTTACCAAATTTACTAAAATTAGTAGCATAATAGAAATTAAAAAAATAATATAGTATTGTAACTGAACAACAAGGCAGCATGTTTAAGCCCAGAGCTTAATTTTAGAGTCAATATTATTTTATTGGACATTTTCTAGAACCAAAGAGAATGAGTCGGAGCCATCCCATCTGGCAGTATTAATGGAGAAATTCTGCTTTTATCCTAACAATTATAGTAGCTCCTTGCAGTTTGCTGTCAAATATGAATGAGGGATTTCAGGCAGTATGCTGATCAACCTACTGATGTTACGAAACTGAGAGAAATAGCAAATATGTTAAGAGACACAAACATTTTGCTCCTCTCCTGTCTTGATCTCCCCAACCCAAAGTGGGAGCAGTTCAGAGGACCAGGTTGTATATAGAATGGAGGTAAAAACTGGAGAGTTTAACCTAGAAAAGACATTATACTGGGAAGAAAGAAAGCCACTAAACAGACGTGGCATTCTTTCTGATTTGGTCTCTGGGGCTCTAATGGACACATTTAAGACCGATGGTGGTAGATTTTCTCCGCTGTAGGAAAGAATAACAGAATTCTTCAAAAATGAGATAGTAAATTCCCTTTATATTCAAAGGATGAATACTGTGAATGAAGTACAGGAGATTCTTACATTGGGTAGGTTAAAGTAGATGGTCTACAAGTCCTACGGCCAATACAAAAACTCTGTAAATTCATGAAAATCATAACTGCTCCCTCTTTCTTTCCCAAGCAATACGATAGCCTCAAAATAGGATGCCAGGAGAAAATTCAAATTGATGCTAAGATCCCAATTGGTCCAACAATCGTGCAATCAAGTTTTAAGTGTTAATGCAGCCAGCCAAGCTGGGACGGCCCACGTCCTTAGTTATGGGGATGTACTTTTGGAAACCAAAATCTGTAGTAGGCAAAAATCAGTCCAAGCTGTGTGGCTTTCCAACAGGGTATGATTACAAAAGACGCCGAAATTATTATAGCCCCACAGGGGAAAAGTCAGCAGTATTACTATCCTTACAAAACACAGTCTCTGACCCCTCCTTGTACCATAGTATATGCACTATTTCTTGGACTATCGAGTGGTCAGTGAGGTCAGGATAATGTGTATTTCTCATTTCCTTCACGTTGGCTTTAGAGAGACCGCGAGCCAAGGTTAGTTTCTTTTTAGAATACTAGTGACTGTTTATGACAATTTTCGTTGTTAAGTAATCATTTGGGGTTCTCTAATACATGACGTGCCAGATCTTTATAAGTAATAACCTGAAGACCTTGCAGTGTGCTCGTGAAGTCATAACGGAAGTCTACTGGTCTTCTATAGCACCCACCGAACTTGTAATTCGTTGATCAACGTTGGCCATGCATCTGGAATGCAAGTTCCATAGCGTATGCACACACTAGCCGTCTTGCTCAGCATTCTATTCCCCTTATCTAGCACAGTGTTAGCACTTGGGAAATACAGAATTGAATGGACCTGCTCCCTCCTAGGCTCTTTACATCTTCTGCATCTTGGCACGTACGTGTGATGTGTGCGTGCACACGTGTGCGCGTGCGCGTGCGCGCGCGCACACACACACACACACACACACACACACAGTTTTTTAAAGGATAGAAACAGCCTACCTTTCTGTTTCACCAACTGCAGAAAGAAAGCAGTAAATTCTAGTCTCCATGTCCTAGATCAGTGCAACGATTCGGTTTCTTCCTTTTCCAACTACTTCATTCATTTTTGTTTCTAATATCAGATGGGCATGGGGACAGCTCATAGTGGCCTAAGGACAACTCACCTGGCTTTCAAGGTTTTTCCCTCTAGAGTACAACAGAACTGCTCAGGTCTCATAGAGGGAGAAAGAGCTGTGGGTGGTCCCCTAAGGAGGTAAATAGCATCTCGTGCAGCAAACAAGAGAAGCAACCTCATCATAAAATAGAAGTAGATATGGAAGATCTCCTGTCTCTTCAATACCTTCAAATGCCTTTGTGGGCAACGTTGCTTTCTAAGAAGCAGGGCAAAGGCAGCCAGAGAGCATGTGTCCTGGGAGTTGGGAGGTGGGGAGTATTAAATACTAAGTTCTCCATTCTTGCAATTTTACCAGAAGTCAGACAATCTAACCCAGGATAGTCCTAATAAAAAATGGATCTGGATCTGTATATTGTCTACTTATTCCATAAAACCTACATAGGTTATTTCATTAGATCTCTGTAATAATACTGTGAGTTAATAGTAGGTACTATTATTATTATTGCTATGCCCATCTATTTTGCATATGCAAAACCTGCAGGGTTTATTTAAATGACCATTTTAGAGTTAAAGTGCTAGTTAGAGGCAATGCTGAGTCTCTATCTTTAGGAGGCAAAGTGGCATTCATGAGACTGAAGTGTACGTAATCCCAACCTCTTTTGTATTTATGTGACTTTAGGAAAATCCTTTGCATTTTTCGAACTTCAATTTCCTTAATTTTCCTTTTTTTTCTTTAAACGGGGGCTAAAGAGGTAAGGAGGGATGGACAGGGACAGATGTTAATGTTTGTCCTCTTTACTCATTGAATTATTCAGAGGTGGAGATAATAAAGGCTCAAGTGCTTTATAAGGTATAATATAACTGTGAGATGGCATCACTCTAAGCAGAACAATACTCCCCAATGGAGGTGAGCAGGATGGGGCTTTGGAGGCTGAGAGGCTGAGTGAAGTCCCAGCACTGCTGATTCCTACTATATGACCTTGACTGGGTTCCTGAACCTTATGAAGCCTCGGTTTCATCTTTAAAATGGGAGTGGCAAAACCTGCCTTATAGGGCTGATATGTGCATTATATGAAATTAGGAGCAGAAAACAGAAGTTACCGACTGAACGATAATACTGGTAGCAGAATCGTTTAAAACACTACTGCTAATGTCTTCTCTACAGCTGAAGAAACTAAAATTCAGCAGCTTACTGATTTGCTCCCAGAGCGCAGAGCAGTAAGAAACCCGGTAAGCCCGTATTAACGCTTACATTTGCTCTGGAAGAAACAGACTTGGCGAGTGGAAGCTGGATGGCAAGAATCTTCTTTTCTATTTCTCTCCATCCCACCTACCCAGCCCACTGGGTCTATTTCTTTAGGATTTGAGAAATCAGGGGTCACCGGAGGACGGCCCAGGAGAAACGAGCACAAAGAAGACTTCCCTCTTTATTGCTATAGGAATTCCGAGAAATCTTGGGCAAGAGATTGCATTCCTAGTGGTGCTGTTGAGTAATGCTCAGGTCTTCCCAATGACTAGAGCACCAGTTGTCTCCACTGAAGACCAGGTCTGAATCTGTGGGAGTTTTCTGGCCGCCTTAGGTAAGTGGAAGTAAACTTCTGACTTGAAACCTTCTTGACTCTCATTGGCAGAAAGCTTACTACGACAGAGCAATGTGATTCAGAAAATTTTGCAATAAGCAAAGTGTAGTTACTTACTAGGTCATAGAAGAGAGTTTCCAAGAATAAAGTAGATTCATGGAAATGTGTGGCATTGTATTGCCTAATAATTCATTTAAAAATAGATCAAATTTCCCAGGAAAGGGAGAAGATATGTGGGGAAGCAAAGAGCCTCTAAATATCCAAACAAGGTTGCTGGGTTTGTGTTGGGATATAGAGATTCAACTGAAAGTTTGACAGAAAGGAGGAAGAACTATTGATTCAGTTTCTGCAGATTCATTTAAATTTCTTTCAACAGAACATCACACAGTTGCAATTTTGTAAATTTATATTTAAAAGGGAACACACCTGTTTTTGAGACACAAGATAGAAAAACTGGATCAAAATCATACAGGTTCAATAGGAAACTGACTTAAAAACTTCTTTTTTTAAAATAAAAGTCTTAAAAAAAATACAGAAATTCCAGGAAATCATTTAATCTTTTTCTTGAAAACAACAATGACAACAAAACCTAACTAGTTTTGTGTACATGGGAAAAAGGAAATAAAAAAGTTAAGATTGCTATGTAGGGAGAAGCTGGGATGGCTCAGTGGGTTAAGTGCTCACTTTGCAGACCCAGGGTCTGAGGATTGAATCCTGGCCTGGCCCATGTGGACCCATATGCTGAACTGGGGTGAGCTTCCCATGTGAGAGGCCCCCAGTGTGGTTCCTGCCCTGCGCAGTCCCTGCCCACCTGTGTGGAATGAAACCATCTCAAAACTGATGACGTACAGCTATGGAGACTGCTCTGGTCCCTCCCTCTTCCCTCCGTCTCTCTCTGTCTCTGTCAAAAACAATACAAATAAATCTTAAAAAAAAAAAGATTGATAAGTAGGTAAATCAGACCAGGAATAGTCCGAAATATCCAGGTATTTGAGACAGAAGTATGATAACCTCTTAATTATCTGCCTGAGCTCTGCAAAATGGGGTGGTCATGATTCACTGTGTGCATAAAGAAAAAAAATCCACATTTCTTTGTCTTTATCTCACACCTTGCACCTTGGTGTGATGTATTTTATAAACATGCATCAGATGTGCTGATTAGTCCACTCGTCTAGTATGGAATTTATAAGTAAATGTGTATATTAGGAATATATGTTCAAAAACTTAACTGACAGGAGCACACAATGAATTCAATCTGGAGAACACTACTGTAAAAACTGGCCCAATTCTACAGTCTACTGGGCAGAGTAGGCATATCCTCATAGCTAAATACGATTATCTTCCTTGGCCTCCATCTGTGAAAAATACATAGGAAACATGGAGTGTACGCTCAGTGCTCTGTGAGACAAGGACAGAACGACAAGACATGTGTAACCCACGGCACTTGACCTGCTCCCAAGTGCCTCCCAGGACACTCCATCTCCTCAGAGTCCATTCCAGCGTTCAACACCTGTTATCTTTAGAGCACTCCTTCTTAGACTGCATCTCAATCTCACGTGTGACAATCCAATTTGGAAGTTAAATTTTGTTGGTCTAAGTTTCGCCTCCAGGGGCCAAACTGGGTAGCTGTTAAATATGTGAAGACAGCTCAAGTCTACCTTCCATTTCTCCCTCCCAGGGCCCTCCTTGGCTCTGAACTCTTCAATACGCCATAGTGTACTATCTCCCCTCTTGGATGGCAGTCACCTGAATTCGCTCTAGTTTGCTAATTTCCCTTCTAAAATGTGATGCAACTTGCACTGAGTGTATAAGACTGTCATTTCTCTTGATGTGATGCCATGTATTAACAAAAATAACAGTTTTAGAAATGTCATCAGTCTCTTGGCTCTTTTCATAGTTAACTATAACTCCTAGAGGTTTTCACCATGAACTATGGGCTAGGACTTTACCCATTTATTTCTATAGTTACCCTTGTTACTGTGCAATTTATTATTTAGAGCTAAATGTAGGGTTTGTATTTAATCTCAGGTAAATATCATCCGGTGCATTTTGATTTATAGCACATCCTACTGAAAATATTTTTTAATCTTGCTTCATTCAACAAATATTTATTAAGCACCCATTAAGTGCCAATCAGTGTTTTGGGTTGTGGGATTATATGTGAAAATAAATCATAGTCTCTCTTTTTGATTGTCTCACATTCTAGTCAAGGAAACTAGACATAAATTTTTCAATCATGCAACATGTTAAAATCTGTAACAGAGGTAGAGAGCAAGGAACATGTAAAAATGGAAGAGATTTAAATAATTGCTAAGTTTTATATTGATTTAGAATTTATGTTTAGCTTGCGTGTCTTATTTTACTTAATTCTTAAAATAATTCTGATAGATAATAGGACATAGTCCCCCATTTACAGAAAAGCCAGAGGATCAGAACAGTTAAGTGACCCCGCAAATAAGAAATACCTTTTTCCTTTTATTTTAGAAAACCAGAACTAAGTGATCCTATATTTCTGGTCCAACATTTGTTTTCTACAATTTCCTAGAAATTCCACATAGTGCCCTCAGAGATTTATGAGTGGTTCACTTTAGCATCATCTGGGTATATTGGTGTGAATTGATTTAAAGCAGTTATTCCACCAATATGTCAGCTGATCTTGGTCTGCAATACTCCTTTCAAAGTTTGAAGTCTAAGCATACATCTTTTTAAGGCTCCTATTTGTCATCGGTTAACTTCATAGTGTACTCTGGTCATCTGCAGATCCTTTAAATACTCTTCCTCTACTCTGAACATGGCTTTAAAATGTCCTTTCATGTAGAATTTTATCTTCAATTCCCAGACTTTCCCCCCTCCTCTTTCCCAGTATCCTGCACTCAAATCTGGAGACAGTAGTAGTGTTAATAATAAAATGAAGCACGATCCTTGGACCTGTCATGATCAATTGCTTTCAAATTTTGGCCTGTCCCTATGAAATTTGTTTCTGTATTTCCTCTTTGAAAACAAACCTGGGTTATTGAACGTCTGGGCTGGAATTTCTGCTGAAGGAAAACATTCAGAGGCTTTTGAAGTGTGTCCAAGTTCTCAAGTCTTCTTTGTAAGTAGGTAAAACCACTTGTTGGAAAAAAAGAACTCTTTCCCCAATTTAAGTGGTTTTAATCAAGTGTACTGGTGAGCAACTTTCATTATAGAAATGACTAACATATGAGGACAGAGAGGGACAGGTTAAAAGGATGTACCCTTTTATACTATATTTAGTAATTTAATGAGAAGAGGAGTGTATAGTTCCTTCAATTTGGAGTCATAACATTATATGAAAAAATACTGATTTTTAAAAAAAAAGCCATGTACAGATTTGCAAATTATTTGTGATTAAGAGAGAGAGAAATAAGGACTTGTTCAATCTCTATTTTAATCTTATTCAAGAATGTCACTGTTTAGTTATATAAAACATTTTAAAAGTTATTCCTGTTCCAAGCCACTTTATTAAAGAAAACTACCACCGGTTTTGTTTTTTTTTTTGCATAAATGCATTTATGCATCCAATGGAGTAACAGTCAACAGGCTTGGTTTCAGGGATATTTTTTGGCCACATTGTACATGTGTCTTTGTCTAGGCTGGGCTCAGATGAGAAGTCTCCCAGGAGGGCACAGAAGCTGGCTTTTCAAGAAGCCATTGAAGGCGCTGGAGGACGCAACAGAAAGTGTAGGGCATTTACTTTAATCAATGGGGAATAAGAGGTGGGAGGGAGTGGGTAAACTCCTTCTGATGACCTGCCCAAGAGCATGGTTTTTGCACAGATCTTGTCCGCAGACACCCCATGGGGCCGGGGGGAGGGGACCCTCATTACCTGCTGGGTTTCTCCTGGCTCACTGGGAAGGAAGCAGTCGCCAGCCCTCCCTGCTACACTCTCACAGTAACAAGTAACCTCTGCCTCAGACTCTGTTTTCCAAGGAACCCAAGACAAGATAGCTTTTGGTTAATAATATCTATTAGCCCACACACTAAAGGTTCATTTTAACCCAGGATAATTTTGTAAACCTGCTATATACCAGGCACTCGATTAGGTACTATCACGAAAGCAATGGTGAAGAAAACCCAATCCCTAACCTTCGGCACCCATAGTTTAAAAGAGAAGATCAAACAATTGCATAGGCAGCGTAGCTCCGAGAAAGGAATTCAGGACATTAGGTTCTCCGAAGAGCAATGGAAGGCAATGGCATATTTTCAGCAGGGAACTGAGACTTCATCCACAGTTCATTTTAGACCTATCACCCCGGCTGCTGTGTTTAATAAGGACAGAAGGAAGAACAACTCCATTTCTAGCAGTTCAGGTAGAAAACGATGGTGGTGTGAACTTTGATGACAATAAGAGGAATGGAATGGAGACAGATTCAAGAGATATTTAGATTGGTGATGATTACGGCCTTCATATTAGGAATGAGTGAGAAGACAGTATCAGGGATAACTGTATGCTGTGTATTTTAGCCATTTGAGCAAATGGTAAGCCATTCGCTGACATGAGTGTACAGACAGTTTTGACGAAGAAGATAATGAGGTTACTTTTGGAAATGCTAAATGTTAGCAGTCTGTCGAATACGTAGTTGGCAGTTAGATGACATAGGTCTAGTGCTCAGAAAAGAGACCTAGCCTAAAGATCTGAATCTGAAATTTGTTAGAAGCTCATTAGATGTGTGAACAGGAGCAGAAAAGATAGCTGGCGGAAGTGTGGCAGGAGAAGAGAACCTGAGGAACAACATCGATTACGTGATGGGTAAAGAAGAGGATTCTTGTTGTGAAGGAAGCCAAGGGAGTGCACACAGAGAAGATAAAAGAGGAAAATGGAAACATACCACTCTGATCATCCTCCAAGAAACAGCTTTCTACTGAGCTGTCAGGAGCCACTTAGCTGCCAGCTTCCATCTGCAGCACATTTGCCACCCAATCTTCCCGGGAGCCCACGGCCCGTGACGGAGCTTGGCAGGGGCATTGGAGCCTGGTCCTCATGCCCACTGTGGGGCTCCTCTAACAGGTGGTCTTCACCCAAGAGGTCCGCCTGGCCTGGGGACCTTTTGAGTACACGTTCATCAGATGTGCAGCATAGTTTGAGCTCTCCCTGCCAAACACTGCTTCCTCTCCCTCTATCCTTCATGGATAGTGCCCCCAACAAATCACATGCACCCCAAACTCTGTTTAGCACTTGTCCCAGAATAACTGAACTGCTACAGTTGGTACCAAAAAAGTCTGAGAAGGCAGAAAGTCCAATGGAGTGTTGTAAACAAAATATTCTCTGTCAGTTGGTAATGAGGATCCCATGCTGGGTAGTATGTGGCAAAAAATCCATATTCAAAATGGCAGCCTAATTACTACAACTCTCCCCAGTGACAGCTTGGAATAATGTCCTACCGAGTGAACTGCGCGGCCTTGTGCAAATGATCCGTGCCCCAGCTAAAGCACACGTGTCTGGGTTGGGTTGGGGTGGGAGTGAAGGAAGTGAAAGAAGCAATGGGGAGGCCAGGACAGCTCAGCAGGTTGAGCGCCTGCCTTGCAACTGCGAGGCCCCAGCCCTGCCTTATGGAAAACCCACGTGCTGAACTGTGGTGCGGCCTTCCACGTGGGAGGCCCCTGGTTTGGTTCCTGCCCCACGTGGCCCTGCACCCACCTGTGTGGAATGAAACTATGTCAAAAACTAATGGTGTGCAACTGTGCAGACTGCTCTGGCCCCTCCCTGCTTCTCTCCGTCTCTCTCTCTCACCTTCTTTCAAAACAATAGAATAACTCCTAAAAACAAAAAAGCAAAGCAAAGCAAGGCTTCCAAGCAATTAGCTGGCGTAGACGCAATTGTATTAAAGTTACCACAGACAGACAGTGAAAAGTAGAGAACAATTAACCAACAATTAAAAACAACGTGAAGGCCTTTAGCTAGTCCAGTGGGCAATCAGGCAAAAGTTGAAGACCAAATTCAGGACTCCCACTTAAAAGGCATTTATGCTTGTATTTCTCCTTCAGGAGGGGTAGAGTGTGCTTCATTCATGCAGTGGGATGCTGTACAGCATTGCTCTGCCCATGTATTGGTGGGCATGGAAGTCAGCCGGTTTGGAGTAGGGCCTGAGCAGGACTCTAAACCACACTGAGGTACAAGCACTGGGGCCGTCTGGCCTGGCAGGCCCTGTAGGGTTGGAGGTGTCAATAGTGCAAAGGGAGGAAGTGTGATCTGGACTCTAAGGCCCCTCACAGGAGAGTCCTAATGCAGTTCCGTGGCGTTCTGGAACAAGACCACACCATATACAGTGCAGAAAAAGAGCTCCTGGTATGCTCCTGGGTCCAGTGAGACCGAACCTTGGACTGTGGAAACCAAGGGACCACGCATCCTGAACTGCCCCTCCTGAGCTGAGTTCTGTGGGCCTACGTCATAATACCCAGCAGACTCAGCAGCCAGTAATCACACGGAAAGTGGTACAGAAGCATCAGACCTGAGTAGGACGACACAGCCTGAGTGAGCTGGGGGGGCAGGTCACCTAGACCCCTAAATCAGCAAGATGGGCACACAGTTCCACCCTTGGCTGACACCCACGGCTGTGTAAGTTGTCTCACGTGCAGCCACAGGAAAAAGAAACAGCAGAACTTGTGTCATATATTAACAACCACCAGAAAGCAGCCACCATGGAAAAAGCATTGACTAACGAACACAAAATAACTTGATCAGTTGACAGCAGCCAGCCTTTGTCATTGGTCATTCCAGAATTAGCATAATTGGCACGTTAATGCAGTGGACAGCCGCTACATGCCAATAGCACAGATCCCCACGTATCAAGGTTGATCTGGCTACGACCACCGTGGAAAGTTCAGCCAGTTAGCAACCGAGATCAGTGTGGTACTACTGCTTGAGGAGACCATATCACCGCTTGGTGGCAAGTTGATCGCGCTGAGCCTTTTTCTCTCGGAAGGGCCAGTAGTGTATTGTCATAGTAGTAGACACTTATTCTTGGTAACTGTCTGCCTTTTCTGCCTGTAGAGCCTAGGTCAGAACCCCTCTGGGAAATTTCAGTGTCTGATACAGGCATATAATCTCATCCAACACAGCATCTGACCATGAGACCTGCTCCATAGAGAAGGAGATTAGGAACTGAGCTCATGGTCGTGGGATCCATTGGTCACATCAAGTATCACATTATCCAGAAGCAATTGGTTTTACAGAGCAATAAAATAGTCTGCCAAAGGCCCAACTAAGTGCCAACTTGTAGGCAATACTCTGCCATGATAGGGTAAAGTTAGGCGGGTTACACATTGAGTCACAAACTTCTATTTCTTTTTTTTTTTTTATTTATTTTATTGTTTTTGACAGAGACACAGAGACAGAGACAGAGAGAAGAGGGAGGACCCAGAGCCGTCTCCATAGTTGTACGTCATCCATTTTCCACACGGTTTCATTCCACACAGGTGGGCGGGGGCCGTGCAGGGCGGGAGCTGGGCTGGGGGCCTCCCACATGGGAAGCTCACCCCAGTTTAGCATATGGGTCCGCACGGGCCGGGGCTGGGGCTGGGATTCGATCCTTGGTCCCTGGGGCTGCAAAGCCAGTGCTTAACACACTGAGCCATCCCGGCTTCCCCACAAACTTCTATTTCAACATTGTGTCCTATTAGGAAGAATATATGGGTCTGGGAACCAAGGGGCAGAAGCAGGAGCGGCTCCAGGTGCCGTTATAGCCAATGACCCACTGAGGGATTTTGGGTTTCCCATCCCTACAATTTTGGGCTCTGCAGGGAACTACAAGCTATGACTGCCACCTGGACATTCTGTCTTCCTCAGATCTAGGAACAGGCAGACTAAAGGAAGAGCTGGAGAAGCAGGATGGCTCAGTGGGTTCAGCACTCACTTTGCAGCCCCAGGGACAGAGGATCAAATCCCCATCCCAGCCCGTGCACACCCATATACTGAACTGGGATATGCTTGCCATACAGGAGGTCCCCCAGTTCAGTTCTCACCCCCGAGTTTGGCCCCTGGCTCGAGGGGACGTGCCTCCCACACAGGAGGCCCCCAGCCCCAATCCTGCCCTGTGAGGCCCCCGCCCACCCATGTGGAACAAAACCATTGTCAAAAACTGATGATGTACAACTATGGAGACGGCTCTGGGCCCTCCCCCTTCTCTCTGTCTCTCTTTGTGTCTGTCACACTGTCTCTGTGAAAAACAATAAAATAAATCTTAGAGAAAAAAAAAGGAAGTGTTAATATGGTGTGAGTGACTGATCCTGCTCAGCAGCAATGGATAGGCCCGCTGTCGCACCATGACCATCTGCGGCAACGTGGCTGGGTCTCAGGTGATCCATTTGGGTGTGTCACAGTTACCTGCAATGACGAGTGAAACGATGAGTCCAGCAACCCCAGCCTAAGAATATGGTTCCCAGGGGCTTTGACCCCTCAGGAATGAGAGCTTGGATTGTACCAGGTGAGTCCTCCAGGCCAGCAAAGGTAGACGCTAGGTGTGAGGGGCGTTTAGAATGGACCACGGGGGAGGGAGATGCTAACTACTAATTGTGTCCCGAGACCAACGCCAGGGGCTGGCGTTCATTCCCTGACCCCTCTCTTCTAAATGTCCCCTCAGGAAGACAGACCCACTGACACCCGGGATGACCTGTTCTCCGAACGCGTGTGGAGGAGTGTGCACGGCGCGTGGGCCGCAGCAGTCACGGAGGTGAGCCCTCCACGCGAGAACGCCATTGCCGTGGAGCTGCTCCTAGTGGAGTTGACATGCCTGAGTGGCTCGGGGGCTCAGTACCTGCCCTCCTCGTGCAACAGCACCCTGCCTCCGTGCTGATCAGAGACCCACTCATCAAGGAGCGTGATGTGGACGAGACCATGGGAAGTGGTCATCGCTGACCAGAGCTGCCCAAGGTTCAGCCCAGGAAAAGATCTAAAAATGTCCGCTGGATGTGGCAACAAGGGCTCTTAGTGCCTTTGGCAAGAGCTTCTTCAGTTGAGTAATGGGGGTAGAGGCCAAACTGCACTAAAGCTAAAGACTGAATGGGAAGCACAGACGTCAAGAGAGCAACTGGGGAACGCTTTGAGAATGTTTACTGGGAAAGAAGAAAAGAGGTAGGGAAGGAGGAGTGGCAGATGCATTAAGATGTGAGAACTCTGGAGCAATTTTTTTTTAACAGAAAGACTTGAGTGTGTTGTGCTTAGACGGCAGTGGAAAGGATCTGAGAGAGAAGGAGGGGAGGAAAAAGTCAAAGTAGGTTTAGGAGACCAGGAGGTAAGAGGAGACTCCTCTTGCATTGTAAGAGTCCAGCAGCAAAGGACGGGTGTAGATGCTTTTAAATTAAGAATGTCGTTTTTGCAGCTTTATTGTTTTTATAAATCTCTGAAAATCTATATTATAAATCTGGGTTCTCCACACTATTTAATAAAAACATAACCTCCCATATTCTTACTGTGCTGAGTGAGAGAGGTTATCCCTGGATAACGAAGAGCACCGTGTACATTGAACAGCTACTTCCTCGCTCTTCCAACCGGTAGTCCGGAGTAGGGCAGAGCCAACCTGCAGCTTGCACGGAGCAGACAGAGGGTGAGGCGCAGATGGAGCGCCTCGCTGCAGGTCTCCTGACTTAGAATCTCCATCGCTATCTACCGCTCTCACTATATAAACAGTCCTTTCTCACAGTCCTACAATAATTCCCCTATTGTCTGGGCAACATTCATCCTGTACTCTTCTCCATAAAGCTCACAGCCTTATCGAAGATCTTTCCCCACCCTACTGTGCTACTATTGAAAATGAAGGTACAGGGTACACTGTAAAAAGAAAGCAACGCACCTTCAAGCCACACTACTTTTTTTTTGGTCACGAGAGACCTACTTTCTGTAAAGTGAAGAGTTTTTTATGAGGGATAGGAGCTCTTCATAAGTATGCTAGAACTTGCATTCACATAGAACTGAATGCCTCGTAGAGTGCGTTTCAGGGCTTCTGGTGTTTCAGATTCTAAGACGGGCTGGTTGTGAAGTGGGAACTGGTTAGACTACATGACAAGGCCAGCCAGGCCTTGAGTAGGAGCATCTGGAGAGTCTGGAAACACTAACACTTTCAGCCAAAATCTGACCCAGAACACTGACCCAGAACCCGCTTCCCCCGTCAGAATTTCTGTCACCTTACCCAACTAACAGTAACTCCCCTGGGATGACTATCGCTGGAAGAAGACAAAAAATCTTGTCAGTCTTTCAAATGTCCCTTTTGCACAGTGGACAAGTGTTTGATCCTTGGAATCAAGGTGCACAGCCCTCAAGCCAAACAGCTGGTGAACGGCCCTCCATGGGTGTTTGCTCTAAATGCACGTAACGCCCACACTGAGGGCTACAGCAGGCCAGATGTCACAGGTCTCAGAGCCACTGTTGCATGATGATAGTTCACCTGTGATCAAGGCTTTATTCTGGGTGACCAGGTACTTCATGTACACATCACTAGCGTTACCTCTCGTGATCCTCATGCCTCCATCCCGTGGGTCCAGGCTTTACTGGTTTATTCATCCTGGGTGATGAGCAAATAAGTCTCCCACACAGAGGGGTGGTGGAGAGCTAGCATTAGGGCACATATCTGTCGTTCAGTCCAGAGTGATTTGGACAAAAATAGCTGAGAAGTAAGCTCTGGGAAGAAAAATCTACTCTCATTTAACCTTTTTTTAATCCTTAGAAAATCCGATTTATTGACATATTGGTTAAATTTTTTAATGGAGAAAATTGATATAGAAGCCAATATTATTACAAGAATCGCCACTGCAAATAGGATGCTGTCTGAGTTCTGCAGTTTCCCTATAACAAAGAAAAGCTCTTTGGATGAGTATTGGCTCTTCTGAGGGTACAAGAGTGACGGAAAATGGCTCATGCACTGCTATTATGTCACCTCCTTCTAGAAGCATTGACTGAGGCTGCCATGGGATCCAGGAGGGAGGAGCCCACGGAGCTCCTCAGCCAACCAGCAGGAAACGTGGTCCTTCGCAAGACGGTGCTCCTACAACCCTCTGAGCTGGGAAAGTCCTTGCACGGCTCCGAGCCACTGGGAATCGGTAGGGACCTTTTTGGTGTTCAGATGACTATACCTAAGGTGTAACATTTAGCCATGGAGTGAGGCTGCTTTCTACACCAGGGTGTTATAAATGAACTTGCCTGGACACTCCTAAGCGTGCGTTGAGCTTGGCCTGTTTATATCGGTTTTCCTGCGGGACCACTTGCCTGGTGGTCCACACTCTTTCTCTCCCCCTAGCGGGGGTGACACCTGAAAGCATTACGCAGAGTGCAAGAAGCCAGGCGCTAAGGTCACATGCTTCACTGTGACCTTCCATTGATATAAAATGGCCAGAAAGGTGAACCCATAGAGACAGGAAGCAGATGAGTGGTTCCCTGGGGCTATGGAGAGAAGGCGGTGGGCAGTGACAGATGAATCAGTGCAGGATCTCCCCTTCATCCCGGGGCTTGTCTGTCAGCAGCTGTGGACTCTTTGTCGTCCATGCACAAGAAACCTGGAAGGTTGGTGGAATGAACACCTGGTCTGCAGGGCGTAAGAGCTGATGGATAAATTGTTCTTTCTTCCCTCCTAGAGCAAAGGTCCTGAGGTGCATATCATCTGAATTCACAGGGGGTCAGTGGCAGGAAGCCCTCCCTCCTTCCCTCCCCCATCCCCCAATTCTGCTCCCTGGAATCCCATTCCCCAATAAGAAACCTTCGAGAGAATCAGGCTAAGACATCACTGACTCTCCTTCACTCAGACTTCACCCAAACTGTTAGGAAATCTTGTGGTCTTTGTCTGCAACATAAATGCAGGGTTCAACTACTTCTCACCACCTTCCCTGCTGTTAAGCTGGTCCAAGCCACTGTGACCTCTTTCCTGATTAGCAAACAGCTGGGATGATCCTTAGTAAAATGTAAATCAGTTCATGCAAATATATTTGTCTCAAAGTCCGTAATAGCCTCTTATCTCATTTGTAATATAAATATTAACACACACACACACACACACACACAATGCCTTATAACAATCCACAAAGTACAATATGATCTGGCCTATAACTGCTCTGATCTCATTGCCTATAATCCTCTCTGCTTCAGCCACATTTCTGTACTTGTTACATCGTTGTTGTTTTTTTTAAGATTTATTCGATCATTCTGACAAAGACAGAGGGGGACAGAGAGAAGGGGAGGGCCCAGAGCCGTCTCCATAGTTGTCCGTCATCAGTTTTCGACATGGTTTCATTCCACACAGTGGGTGGGGGCCGTGCAGGATGGGAACCAGGCCAGGGGCCTCCCTCATGGGCAGCTCACCCCAGTTCAGCACATGGGTCCCCATAGGCTGGGGTCAACACTGGGATTCAATCCTCAGTCCCCAGGGCTGCAAAGCGAGCACTTAACCTGCTGAGCCATGCCAGCTTCCCTCTTGTTACATCTTAAACATACTATGCATGGTCCTCCCATGTACTTGGGACTCTGGGTCTTTGCATTTATTCAGAATTTTCTCCCCCTAGATTGATGCAAATATCATCTTCTCAACGAGGCCTTCCCCACCACTGAAGATGCAATTTCCAGCATTCTTTCTCCCTCTCCCTTCTTTTTACCCCCCTCCATTATATGAGTACTTATCACTGCCTGATTTCCTTCCTTCCTCCCTCCCTCCCTCCTTTCCTTCCTTCCTTCCTTCCTTCCTTCCTTCCTTTCTTCCTTCCTTCTCTTTCCTTTGCTCAGATATGAGACCAGTGAAGTCACTTATTATATAACTCCAATGCCTAGAATAGTAGTTGCATATAATAGGCAATCAATGCATATTTATTGGGAAAAGAAAGGTAGGAAGAAAAGCTAACTACAATAAAATACCACCTGTGCTATAGAGAGGTAAGATTTCTGGTTATCTCAAATTTGGGGGTCATGGCCATTTGCCCCGGAGTAACTGAAAAGGGTGTGGGGAAGGAAACAGAGCAGTCACACAGCCCACTGAAGCATCTGTCATAGGAGAGCCACTCATCATGCCCCCATAGGTCCACCTTATTGTCACGTACAGATCTTTTCCCCAAAGTTAACCTAGTTTCCCCGCTCAGGAAAGATGGCAATAACAAAGTATGAAGTGACAAGTAGCTGGCCATAAGAAGGGACAATTTCAATCTCCTCTATGCAGTTCGGTAATTACGATAACATTTGACTGTGGGTAAAATTAAACTAATGGTAAGATGTAAGCCAAAGGCTTCGTGTATCATAAATACAGAGATCATGTTTTTGAAAGAAAAACTGGGGCACAGAGAGTTCTTTCCAGGGGTAAGAGGGATGCGAGAAGTTTAGTTAAGATGATGATGAAAGATTTGAGTTTCTGGAATATGTTTTTAAATTAATTTATTTTATTGTTAAATTTACTGGGGTGACATGGATTTATATCAATTACATTGTTTCCAGGTGTACAATTCTACATTACATCTATACATTGCATTATGTGCTCACTACCCAGAAGTTTCTGGAATATTCTGATGGTAAAATACTTTAAATAGAGCAGTAACCAAAAAAAAAAAAATCCAGGTTGTATTTATATGTCACTACATAGGAGAGAACAACACTTAAACAAGATGATTTAAGAATCATAAATGCCTGCTTTTAATTTGTTTTTAAAGATTTACTTTATTGTTTTTGACAGAGAGAGAGACAGAGACAGAGAGAAGGGGGAGGGTCCAAAGCAGTCTCCATAGTTGTACATCATCAGTTTTTGACATGGTTTCGTTCCACACGGTGGGCAGGAGCCGCATAGGGTGGAAACTGGGTTGGGGGCCTCCCGCATGGGAAGCTCACCCCAGTTCAGCATATGGGTCCACACAGGCTGGGGCTGGTATTCAACCCTCGGTCCCCGGGGCTGCAAAGTGAGTGCTTAACCCACTGAGCCATCCCGGCTTCCCCCTGCTTTGTAATTTTAAGAACATAGTTTGCTTTGAAAATTTCTGGGACACCCTAAATATTCTTAAGGTCAGAAATGAAGCATTAGTAGAGTCAGATATCTAAATGGAATCCTTTAAAATGCAATTTGTAGTTTTGAATAAATGGGTCCTTTTGCCATGCTTAAAATTTCTTTCAACTATTTTTTAATTATAGAAATGAAAAGCAAAAGAATAAGTGAGCATATCACCCAGCTTCAGTCAATATGGAAACAGTGTCAGCATGAAGGATTTAATGTCAGACATGAGAGATTAGACACTTGTAACATCTGTTTTTAAAATACTGACTTGGAGAATCGCCACAGTTAGTGAGCTTCTGCATGAAGAACTTACTCAAAGGCTAAGTGTGAGGCATGAAAAAGTCATCATAATAATGTGTGACAGAGAAAAATATGACAGTCAAAGATCAGGACACTTTGGTTTATTTTTTCAATATGTTTTAGTGTTCTTTGTAATGAAAGAAAAAGATTGAGTCATAGTTAATACCAAATATCCACTTGTCCCACACACAAAAGCCAAATTGTTCTAAAACAGAATTTCTTAACTTTTTGTGTGGGGGGGGAAAGGCCACCTTTGAAAATCTGAGGAAAGTTATAGATTCTCTCAGCAGGGCACTGATGGGCTTGTAAACAGATTTTACTTCATTGCAGATTCCCAGGAGGGCAATCCTAGACCCCTAGGAAGCTCAAAAACCTCTGGATAATAAATCTTAATCTGAAGGGTAATAAACACACTTGAACAAAAGAAAATATTAAAATAATCAAACAGATCACATCAAGTTCACCATTTCTCAGCTCTGGAGTAAGAAAGCAACTATTTCAATTAATCGGTAAGTGCAGACAGAATTTACTCATTTACCTATGAAGTTATTCTGAATTCGCTGTCTATGCCACCCCTTTATCATAGCTGGTATCAGAAAACAGGACCAGGATGGCCAGGGTTTGTTCAGGCAGGTGGAATAACCGGACGTTCTGGACCAAGGACTCAGAAGAGCCGTGAATGGCTGTGCGCTCAGGCTGACAGCTGAGGCTGGGCTCTTGAGCTCCCACACGGGGACCCCCACATCTACCCCACATGGGGACCCCCACCTCTACCCCACACGGGGACCCCCACCTCTACCCCTTCACCAGCCTTGTTCCAGGCCTGGCACCGTACACAGCATGTCCCTTACTTGGGTCAAGTCACTGGGATACTCAACTACAGAACCGCATGATCCTGAAGGTAAAGGAAATACACTGGGAAGGTATGTGTCACACCAAGGCGCTATCATGGAGGATCACGTGTTCGAAACCCCACCACAAACAGGACCCAGTCGCTCCGAGCCTCAGTTCCTTCATCTGTAATGGAAGGATGAGGATAACACCTGCCTCCCTGGGTTGCTGGGTGACGTGAATGCACTAAGGCTATGAAAAGATACCTTTCAAAGGAAAATCACTGAACTCATTGAGGGGTGTATGTCTTTCCTAAGGCTGCCATAACAGAGTACCACAAACCGGATGGCTTCACGCAACCAAAATGGATCCTCTCTCAGTTCTGGTAGCTAAACGTTCAAAACCAAGGTGTTGGCAGGGCCATGTTGCTCTGGAAGCTCTAGAAAAGGATCCTTCCTGGCCTCTTTGATGCTGGTGGCTGCCATTGATCCATGGTGCTCGGGACAAGGCAAGGTGAGGCACCCCTTTCTTGAGGAAGAATCCACAAAAACCCAACCTGGCTGTGAAACCCTATCCACCTCTTCACTGAGAGAAGGGATGGTCCCATATGCGTAAGAAGACTATTCTTGTTAGCATCACGGACATCAGAAAGCACCTAACTGATCCCCCTGTTTTACCCAGAAGGCAAGTTGGGTCCTCCTGCAGAAACGGTCTCCCCTGATTTCAGTGAGTGGGAGGGCGATGGGGAGAACGCAGGCTTCCTGGACCTACGCTCCACTGCGCTGTCTCTGACATTACTGTCTCTCCTGGTCATTTTGCGGAACTGTAAACTGGATGACTCCACGTCCCGCCAACAGTCAGAGCCACGTTTCTCTTCAGCGACTTAAAGGAACTCTGCCACCTCTAAAGACATCTCCGGAGAAGTGCTGTCTCTGGCCTTCTTCCCCAGCCACACAGCTGACAATCCGAGATGCACACATTAATTTGTTCACTTAGTCACTTAAGCTTCTTTGTTTTGAACAGTAAAGTACGGTCGTTCCAGGGTTGAGTGGCAGGATCTCTATGTTAGAGGCGCTCATGGCCAACTTGGGTAGGCAGGCGAAGAAGCAAGGGACAGAGTGTAAGGGCCAGAAGCGGGTTCAGCCTCAGGATGCTGGGGGAGGGAGGAGGTAGCCCACCGAGCCTCGGGTTCATGGACCAAAGAGAGGCTTCCTGAAGGAACGGACCCCTAGTCTGGCATTAGTCAGATGAAGAACGGGGAGAAGATGCTTTAGGTAGAGCAGGTGAAATATGGCAGAGAAGGCAAAGGCAGTTTGTGAGAGCGGAGAACTTTGGGGAAAATGCTATGAGTTCTGTTCAGCAGGAATGGAAAGTCAGAGTAGGAGCCCTGAGGTTTGAGAAAAATCCTGGGCTTGGCCCTAGAGGATCTTGTAGGTTGTACAAAAGATCTTTATCCTGGAGGCCACGAATAGTCATTGGAGGGGTTGAATCAAGAGTAAAGAGCACATCTTATTCTGTGGTGGCAGCACGAAGAATAAAGCAGTATTTGGAGGGTTATTGCATGAATTATCCAGGTGAGATAAGAAACTGAGGTACCTCAGAGCACAGAACTACACACCTGTACTGAATCATTCATCATCTAGTATTGAATGTCCCTATGAGCCAAATGCTTGAGAAAAATCTCAAGGTACGAGGTCACCATTGCTTTTCATTTCTATGCATTCTCTTTAATAACCTGCACTTTCTCAGCTTACCTGGGTTTAACCAGCCTAGGCTGTTTCTGCTGTTACTCTCTGTTCCGTTTCTAGCCACTCGAGAAAGCCTTTCCCCTTGGTCTTCTCTACAATAGTGATCCCTTCAATGGTCCCTGAATTAAATGTCTGGTAAGGAACAGGCACACATAAAACTTATCACCATCAAGTTTCCAACTCAGTAACATTTCACATGCAGATAAAAACGTATTGTATGAAACTGCATCCTTGACACTTCTAGATGCACTGAAGTCAGTGGGCAGTTCACATTTGAGAAAGAAGCCCAGATACTTCATACAAAGTTCACCTTCCTCGAAAGTGCGACAGGTATTATTTTACAAAGAGCCCCTGATTAAATTTTTGCCAACCGTCTGATGAATCAGTAGACCAGCTAAGATAATTCCCCATTAAAGGGTGTCCCAAAAATCACTCAAGAAGTAATTTTGATGGAAAACACAGGTTTATGATTAAAAATTGTAAATTTTCATTGCTCAACAATGAAAACGCATCGTTCTTTCCCGGAGCGCTCCATTTTTCAGAACCCCGAACTGTGACCTGTCACGCTGTCTTATTTTTTTCCATTGGCAACACTTCACCGCACAAATAACGCAAAATTCAAATCCTGCGTGAATTTTGGGACACCCTTTAGAAAGCCGAAAAGGTAGAGTGCATTGTCTTTTTACGATGGTTGATTCCCCGAAATAAGACCAAAAACAAATAAATTAATTAAAAAGTCAGTGCTTGAGTTGCTGACGTGCAGCAGAGCTTCAGCCAGACGGAGGAGCAAGCAGAGTGCACCATCGCAGCTCCCCAGAAGGGAGCACCCCCACTTCCATCTCGCACCCCCAAAGCCTGTTACCTTTCTCTGCTGTGGACAGCCATGCTGTCAGCCATCCAAGTTTGGGCCACTGACTTGTCCCTCACGGACCGCAGGCTCTCTCTGTCTGTGTCCTCCGGGGCTTTGGGGGCACCCCTGTGCACCCCCCGCTGCCCCTGGCCTCGGGGGGGCCCCCCGCTTCCCGGCTCCCGGGTACTCACAGCGTCTGCGTGCTGGGCGGCAGGCTGGGGATGCGGTGGACGTCCTTGCAGGTGACTCTGAAGTCGCCCTCCGCGTGGCACTCTTTCCCCGCCGGGCTCCCGGGCACAGCGAGCAGCAGCGCCAGCGGCAGCAGGAGCACCGACCGCATGTTCCGTGGGTGCCCCCGGGGCTACCTCTTCATCCTCCACCAGCGGCGGCTGCGCCCCGGGCTCTCCAGGGCTGGGCGGGGAGAGGGGACGCAGAGGGGTGTGACTTGGAGCGGGCAGGGGATACGCGCTCCAGGGTCCCCAGGCGACTGTGCACCAAACAAGCCTTCGCGGGGCCGTGAGCCACGCAGCGTGGCGCCTGCGGTTCCCTGGCACTCCACACACGTCCCGCCCACGAGTTCTCCGCAAAGCCCAGCTCAGGCGCGCTCTCCTCCCCTTGTCCCTGGACCCCAGGGGCCCCCGCCCGTTCCGGGCGGGTCACCTCCCCCAGGAGGTGCGCCCCGGGACCCGCGCCCCGCGCCCCGCCTCGCGCGCGCTCCGGGCGCCCCCGCGGGTCCTGCAGAAGTTCAGCCCCGAGGCGCGGCCGCTGCAGGGACGCGCCACCCGCCCTGGCCGGGGCCGCTCCCAGGCGGCCACCGGGGGCACGGGCTCGGCGGCCCTCTGCTGGGGGACCCGGGAGCCGCAGCACGGCCTGGAGCCTGCGGGGAGCTCGGAATCCGGCCTGGCCGCGCACCCGGGTTGTGAGTGAGCCACGTGCTCCCCAGCCCAGGGGATGGGGAGGAGAAGGATATGGAAGCGGCACACGGTCACCCACTCGTCGTTCTTCACCCAGGGGCCAAAAAACACTCATCCAAAGTAGAAATCAGGCTGTGCCCACTTCCCTCCTACAAGCCTTCCATGGCTCGCCAGTTCTTCTGAAGGATAAAGGAACGTGAAGTCCCCACCTCCTGTGTGATCCCATTTATATACATTCCTTGGACAGCAGGGAGAAGGTATGGTGATGGAAATCAGAATAATATTTAGGGAGGACTGACTAGAGGAAGGCTGGAGAGAACACACACCGAGGATATGCAAGTGCTCTGTGTCTTATTAGACTGGAGACAAGTAAATTGATGCTTTTGTCAAAATTCATTGAACGCTACACTTAAAATGTGTATATTGCAAGGTTAATATAGTGGCTTTATTCATCCTCACCCCGAACTGAAAGCAACCCAAATGCCCCTCTACTAAAACAACGGATAAACTGTGATACATCCATACACGGTGGAATACTACTCCACAATAAATTTAAAAAAAGAAATTTTTTAAAACAGAAAATTATATATAAATTCTGGAAGGCACCATTTGCTAATCCCTGTCCGTCATGATCCCCCCATTACTCATCTGTGCAATGTCATTTCACAACGTGCTTCCCTGGTCTCTATGTTCAGGCAACTCGCTGAACCCGGAACAAGTTTATTACCACCTGTGGCGGTTCGCTATCGCTCAAGTCTATGCCTGGAACAACCTGTCCCTAGATCTTCACATCATTCAAATCTTAGTTTAAATATCACTTCCTCGGGAAGGTTTTTCTCTGCAAATCCTGTCTAAAGTAAGGATCCCCCACCATATGACCCTGTTTCACTGTCTCCAAAGCACATATCACCAGTAATTATTGCTTAGTTTACTCCTTTATTGCTCTCATCCCTTATCCAAATATAAGCTGCAGGACAGCAGGAATCCTGGGGATTTTTTATTTTTAGTCTCTGTATCCCTAACACTAAGAACAATGCCTGGCTCAGAGCTAGCAAAGAATAAACGTTCAATGAATGTGGTACCCAACCAAAGTCTGTGTACCCGATGCTTTGAAAGGTCAAACCTCAAAATGTCAGGGTTTGAAGTAAGGAAAGGTTTACTGATTGAGAAGACAACAGCTGAGAAGATGGTGCCTCAGATCCACCTTGCTCTCTGGACCGTACTAGGGTCTCTAAGAGGCTATGGGGGAAAGGTATGCGGAAGTGCTGGTGGCCAAGTTTTAATTGGAAGACCTTGGAACTTGGCCATTAACGATCAAGCAGCATCAACACCAGCTCTTTCTGGACAATGGATCCTTGGCTCCTGAAAGCTTCCAGGGTTCAAGTTCTGGTTATGTCCTGGTCCTTTGGTTCTGTGTGGGGGGGTGTGAGGGAAGGGCTGGGATTTTAGTTCTAAGAACTTTGGTTCCGGAGGCAAGAATTCTCTCCTCTGCACATGCTTCTGCTGCATGACATGTGGTTTTTGTCTCTTGTCTCTGAGAAACAACTCTGCAACTCACCCAACAAGATAGGGCCATTCTGAGTTGGTTCTGTGGTTACAATTGCACACGTTCGCAATGCCTATATTAGTATTTTGTGGCAGCATGGTCAATGACCCCGAAATGTAGAGGCTTAACACCACATGTTTTATCTCAGGGTTTCTGTGGGGCAAATTGGGAACGGCTTAGCTGGGTGCTTCTGGTGTGAGGTCTATTGTGAGGTTGTAAACCAAAGGACAGCAAGACTGCAGTTATCTGATAGCTCGGCTGTAATCTCACTGAATTCACTTATTCAGTCCAGTAGCTGTTTCGTAGATTCCATCAGATTAATTAATTACATGGGTGACTTGCGTGGTCTGAGAATAGACAGGTGTACTTTTTCCTTTCCGATCTCAGTGCTTTTCATTTATTTTTCTTATCTGATTGCACAGGTTATAACCTCCAGACAACTTTGAGGAGAAAGCATAAAGGGAGACATTTTCATCTTGCTCCTAGTCCTAGGGGGAAATGATTTTTTCATCATTAAATATGATGTTACCAATACAGTTGTAGGTGCCTTTTTTTTTTTTTTCAGATTGAGCAGGTTTCCATCTATTGCTCATTTGTTTAGAGATTTTAATCAGGAATAGTAATTAGGTGTTGCTATATGATTTTCAACATCTGAGATGATTAAGAATTTTCTTTTTTTATTTGTTAATGTGGTGGATCACAGTGATTGTTTTTTAATGTTAAACCCATATTGCATTTCAAGGATGAACCCCACTTGATCACAATGTGTTAAGTTTTTGTTTTTTTAAATCTATTCTTGGATTAGCTTTGAAAAAATTTTGTTTAGATGTTTTATACAGATTCACGAGTGATAACGGTTTGTTATTTTCTTTTCTGTAATGTTTTATTTGTTTAGTTTTGTATCAGGATAATTCTGCTACCATAGAATGAGTTATGGAATATTTCCCCTTTTTAAAATTTCTGTAACAATTTATCTAAGAATCAATATTATTTCTTCCTTATTTGGTAGAATTCACCAGTGAGCTACATGAGCCTTGAGGTTTACCTGTAAAGAAGTTTGTAACTGCAAATTCAATTCAAAAAATTGAGAAAGCTGGGATGGCTCAGTGGGTTAAGCGCTCACTTTGCAGCCCCAGGGACTGATGATTGAATCCCGGCCCCAGCCGGTGCAGACACATGAACTGGGGTGTGCTTCCCATCTGGGAGGCCCCCAGTTCGGTTCTTGCCACTCCGGTTTGGCCCCCAGCTTGTGGAGTTGTGCTTCCCATGTGGGAGGCCCCTGCCCAGTTCCCATCCTGCGGGCCCCACCCCCCGGCCACCTGTGTGGAACAAAACCATGTCAAAAACTGATAATGTACGACTATGGAGACTGCTCTGGGCCCTCTCCCCTCTCTCTGTCTCTCTCTGTCTCTGTCAAAAATAATAAAATAAATTAAAAAAAACTGATGTAGGGGTATTTATTGCAACCTCTTTGTATCTTTATAGTTAAAGTGTATTTCTTACAAATAGTGTACGTAGTGTTGAGTTACTCTATCTTCCTTCTTTCTTTCAGACACAAGTTTTATTTAAATATTTCTTTGGCGGAGGGGACATCACACTTGTACTCAATTAAGAGCAATGTTTTTAACTGTACAGAGGTTTTTTTGTTTTTGTTTTACACTCCTCATGCCATGAGTCCACAGAGAATGGGTTCCATCAGTTCTCACACAGGGCGCTTCTCTGGGCAGAGCAGGCTGACTGCACTTGAACTCAGGGACCTTTCCCTTGGGCTTCCTCCTTTTCTTTTGATCATTTTCCCTCGCACGTTTCAGGAAACTGTCTCTGCTCTTCAAGTGCCTAATACGTTCAACACCTACATTAATTCTCTTGGCAAGACTCTTGTTTGTTTACAGCAATGCCAGCCGCATGCTGGGTAACACTGTAGACTCTTCCAGTTTTGCCATGGGAGCGTTTGTGGGGCGTTTGCTTTTTGAACAGTACCTATTTCTTGGGATGTCTACAATGGCACCTTTCAAGTAAATTCGCTTGTATGCAGCCAAAGGAACAACTCCACGTTTTCCAAAAGGCCTGGAGAACATAGAGTGGGCGCCTCTCCTCTTTCCCTTTGTTGGTCATTTAGGCGTATTGCTGGAATATGGTGAGTCCTGCTAAAGGGGATTATGCTGTCAGCCTGACAATCTTTGCCTTGTATTGGGATTGCGTATAGCATGTCCTTTTGACATCATTATTAATATTACTTTAAGTTTATAATCTTGCTGTTTTTTTGATACCCCTCTTTCATTTTAGTTCCTGTCCTTCCACCTCCCCTTTTCCTTTTTAAGAACCTACTTGGGTTCATTTAGGAATTTTTATGATTCCATTTTCTCTTCTTTATTGACTCTTGACTGTAACTCTTTGTTTGGCTAGTATAGTGGTTGCTTCAGGTTGCTAGTATTCATCTTTCAGCTGTCAGAATCTACCTTCAGTTGCTGTTACACCTCTCTATGTATAGTTTAAGAATCCTACAACAGTATGACTTCCGTGTCTTCTCTGCTGGGCTTCATGTTTCTGTTGCCATACAGTTTACCTAAACATAAGTTATAAACTCTAAAGCGCATTGTTGTTATCTCTGTTAGGATAGCCAATTATCTTTTAAATAAATTTAAATCAGAAGAAAAGACTCATGTTTTTTTCATTTGGTTATCCTTGCTGGTCTTCTTCATTCTTTAGTATAAATCCATATTTTCCATTGTTGCCCCTTTGCTTTTGCTTGAAAGACTTCCATGAACACTTCTTGTAGGATACATCTGATGGTTATGAATTAGTACATTTTTTTGTATCTGAAAATGTTAATTTTGTTTTCATTTTTAAAGGATATCATTACAAGGTACAGAACTGTACATAGAATTTTTTTCTTCTAGCACTAAAAAATATTGCTTCACTATCTCATTCCTTGTGTTTTTCCAAGGAAAAATCTGTCATAATTTTCTCTTGAAACATGCCTTTTTCTTATGTTTTTTCACCTTCAGGCTGCTTTTTAGACTTTTATTATCACTGGTTGAGAGTAATTTGATTATCATGTGCTTTGATGTGCTTTTCTTCATATTTCTGGTGTAGTGTTCTGAGGTTCTTGGATTTGTGTGTCTATGGTTTTCATCAAAATTTGGAAACATTGCCCATTATTCATGTATTTTTTCTGTCCCCTTGTCTCTATTCTTTTGGTGATTCTAATTATTACACTATGTTAGGCTGATTAAAAGTGTTCCACAGAGGGCTCACTGATGCCTTTTTAATGCAAATTTTTTCTTTTTCTGTTTTTTGTTTTGGATTTTTTGTTTGTTTGTTTTTTGCTATGTATTCAAATTCAGTATTATTTTATTTTTTTTCCCCGAAATAATTAATCTGCCACTAATCCCATCAGTACATTTTCCCTGTCAGGTAAAATTTCGTATCTGGAAATTTAATGTGGGCTTTTTTCATACTCTCCCTGTCTCTATGTAATTTTATGAGCATCCGAAACACCATAACTCTTTTGATGTCTAGACTAGTTTCCTAGGGCTGCTGTAACAAACTACTGCACACTTGTTGGCTTATCACAGCAAAAATGAATTCGCTCACCGTTCTGGAGTCTAGAAGTCCACAATCAAGGTGTTGGCAGGAGCCTGCTCTCTCTGAAGTCTCCGGGGGAGACCCTTCCGTGCCTCTTCCTAGCTTCTGCTCTTGGCTCCCATTGCTCCAATCTCTCCTCTCTATCATGAGATTTTTCTCTGTGTGTCTCTCTGTCCTTCCTATAAAAATATCAGTCATTTGATTCGGGCCCACCCTAATCCTGTATGACCTCAATCTCACTTAAATGTCTGCAAAGACCCTGTTTCCAAATAAGGTCACATTCACTGGTACCAGGTATTAGAACTTTAAGATATCTTTTTTGAGGGGCACAATTCAATCCACAGCGATGTTCTTGTTTGACAATTGTAACATCTTTGTCAGCTCTGGGTAAGTTTACATTGGTTGATTTTTCTCTGTGACATGAGTTGCATTTCTCTTTTTTGCATGCCTGTTAATCTTTAGTTGTATGGCAGACACTGTGAAGTTCACCTCTTTCGGTGCTAGATTATTTATTTTCATGTAAATATTCGTGAGATTTGTTATCAGACGTGGTTAAATTACTTGGAAACAGCTTGATATTTTTGGCTCTTGCTTTCAAGGCTTGTGAGTGGGGACCAGAGGGGCATTTAAGTTTGCTTTAATTATTCCCCATCCTCAGGTAAGCCTCTTCGAAGTACTCTACAGCAGTAGTCCCCAACCATCTTGGCACTGGGGACTGGTTTTGTGGAAGACAGTGTTTCTTTCTTTCTTTCTTTCTTTTAAGATTTATTTCTATTGTTTTTGACAGAGAGAGAGAGAGAGAGAGAGAGAGAGAGAGAGATACAGAGACAGAGAGAAGGGGGAGGGCCCAGAACAGTCTCCATAGTTGCACATCATTGGCTTTTCCATATAATTTCATTCCACAGGTGGGTGCGGGGCTGCCCAGGGCAGGAACTGGGTCGGGGTCTCGCCCCTGTGAGAACTGAACTGGGGGAGCTCCCCAGTTCAGCATATGGGTCCACACGGTCCGGGGATGGGATTCGATCCTTGGTCCCTGGGGCTGCAAAGTGAGCGCCTAACCCACTGAGCCATCCTGGCTTCCCTAGAGACAGTGTTTCTACGCGAGGGAGTGGGGTGGTGATGGGGGTAGTGGTGGTTTAGGAATGATTCAAGTGCATTACATTTATTGTGCACTTTATTTCTATTATTACTACATTGTCATATGTAATGAAATAATTATGCAGCTCATTATAATACAATCAAACCTCTCTGCTCATGTTCATCTGTATTTGCAGCTGCTCCCCAGCGCTAACATCACCACCTCAGCTCCACCTCAGGTCATCAGGCATTAGATTCTCATCAGGAGCGTATAACCTAGATCCCTCACATGCACAGTTCACAATAGGGTTCACGCTCCTCTGAGAGTCAGTGTCGCCACTGAGCTTACAGAAGCTGGAGCTCAGGTGGTCCTGGGAGGTATGAGGAGTGGCTGTAAACACAGATGAAGCTTCACTCTCTCACCTGCCTCTCACCTGCTGTGCAGGCCTGGAACTGGTACCGGTCCATGGCCTGGCTGCTGGGAACCCCTGCTCTATAAATACTCCCATGAATGATGAGGTATTTCATTCTCGCTGGAGGGCATAGTCACTATTCCTGTTCCTGGGTGAGTGACAGGCACTTTTCCCTCCCATCTTGTTAGGTGTATCTTTCTCCAGCCTCTGTTTCTTCACAACCATGGGACCACTCACACTCTGCTGAATACTCCAAAGAGACCCTTTAGAGTTCTCTGGAGTTTTCTGCCTATGTAAAATAGCTCTCTCCTCTCCACTAGTTTGTCCTTCAAATTCCTGTCTTCTCAACTCAAAGCACCCACTAAACGCTGCGTGGGTTCCTTCTACTTGAACCATGGCCTAGACATTCTCTGAAGGCAAGAAGTTGTGGCAATCAGAAAACTTACCTGATTTGTTTACTGTCTTTCAGGGATCATTATCCTTCTTTATGTGACATCTACTCTCTCCCCCTCTCTTTTTTAAATTTTATTATTTTTATTAAATTTGTTGCGGTATCATCAGTTAATAAAATTATATAGGTTTCAAGCGTACAATTCTATAATACATCATCTAGGTGTTGCACTGTGATGTCTGCTATCCTGAAAAGCACTGCTTCATATATTTTGCCTCTTTTTTCTTTTTTTAATTGTGTTGAAGAGCAAGTATGGTCTCCGTTTTTTTGCTGCTCCATCTAGGCTAGGAGCATAAGTGGTATGTGGAAATCTGTACCATTTTGCTCAAGATTTAGACAGCATGAAATTGGCTCCGTGGTGACCATAATGTAGGTAAAATCTGTGCCAACTGGTTTCAATTCAGTGAACTGGGACAAGCCTTCCAGGTAACTATGTTCTAACAGCCTGCTCAAAAAACTGCTATGATAATCAATAAGGCCATTTTCTTTCACTAGCATAACTTTTAAGCTGGGGCAAATAAATACATGAGATGAGAAGATGAATCAGCTTAATACTTAAAGTGAAGAGAAAAGTTTGTTCACTCAGACTCATTAAACCCAAAAAATTTCTTTAAAATATGAGATAAGTGAGAAGGGCTGTAGAACATTGCATTTTTCTTCTGTAGAAAACCCATTAGTGTAATCTGAATATCAGAAAGTGGTGTTTAGCAAAGATAAAATAAATGGATTTTATCTTTTTTCAAAAGGTGCCTAAGGTGCCCATGAAATTGGAGCATAGGGTGTGTTACTTAGCTATTATACAATAAAAATGTTGTTTAGTTCTGTATTTCTACATTAATAGTTATTTATTTTGACTTAAATGCATACAAATTGCTGTGTTTTATATTTGTGATGCTCTTGACAATGACAAATACCTATAATTATTAAGTGTGTGGCTGAAAAGAATATTATGGGCCCAACAGTGTTTCTATACAATGAATGCCTGAATATGGTTCTTTGAGTAATGGGCACTACTTGTTGCAACATCTTGTCTTTTATTTCGAATCTTCTTGGATTTGTGGTTCGCTTCAAAATGTGATGCAGGAATTGCCAACAACCATTTATAATTTTTTTTTTTTCTGGTGTGAATGGAGTAGCTTTCACCATGGTCTTGGTTCAGAGAGAATTTCCATTAGCTCCATTCAGTCCTAGCTAATTTGGATGTTGGAGATTTCTCTTCACCCTTACCCATTGCATTCCAGTTTGATGCTGTAGCTTCCTTTTTATCATTTATACTTGCCTGGTGTTAGGACCATCTGTGGTGACTTGATAGGACCAAGCACTGTCTCATGGTGCTGATGGTCATCACTTATGCTGGACAACCACTGGGGAACATGCAGGCTGCTTTGGAAGCGACCTCCTTCCTGGATGCCGATGGGCGGACCCCTAGGTTCAGGCTGTGAATTGCACTTGCTTGTAGAGGCTGAGGGTGCTATTGACATGGGCTGTCCTCCAACACCTTCAGGTCTGCCCCCCAACTCTCCAGCTCCCCTCGTCCCTGTTTCTTATCACATTCCCAGTCACTAATCCCTTCTTTAGGGGGCCTGCTCTTCATATTTTCTTGACTCTGAGCAACATGAAGGCAGAAACCATGTCACTTCCTCATTTTCAGTGCATTTCCAGTATCTAACACAATGTCTGGGTCCTAGAAAGATTCAGCATACATTTGCTGAATTAAATGACAATTGTTTTGAAAAATGAAAATGTTAACAATAAATGAAGTTACTATTATGCTCTGAATACCTATGGGACAGTTTAATGGCTGCTCTGAATGATCTTACTCTCTGTTTCAGGAGGAGGGTATTCTTGAATACACCTGTGAGCCAGCACCTTGGAGACAGATGCAAATATATAGGTAGGTCCTTAGTATGATTATGTTCAAACGATATGGAATAACAATTACCTCTTAGTGTTGGTTAGGGAAAATATTTGAATGATTCTAATAATATATCAAATTTGTATGCTAATTATTTTTGATTGTGTGTGGGGTGTGTGTGTGTGAAATAGAGAGAAAGTGAAAGGTGGAGAGTCATGAAAGCAGGGTGGGAAGTAAAAAAAGGCTGAGCAATGAGATAAACATTTTAAAAGGTTAGGTCCCTGCAAAGGCTCAGAGTCTAATGTAAGGGGCCAACTGGGAAATGGATGTACTACCAACGGTAGTGTAGAATTATTAGAACACAGAGCCAGTGTTGTTTAATGTGAACTAGCTCTTCTTGAGGCAGCCAGGAAAGCTTTTGATTTTACCATTGAGGAGGAAAGTCTCAAGGGCTTTTCTGGCAGAACAGAAGGAAATGACCATCTATGTGAGTTATCTGTAGTCTCACTTGCTATGTTTTCCGAAGTTCAGTGCTTTGTTGAGGTTTCTAAGTGACATTTTCGTGATTGAAACTGACTTCTCTGAGTGCAATATGTGTCATGGTCCAGAATGAGCGAGGTGACACCGAGCTAAGAGTCACTGCAGTCATGAAGTGACATCCTCATATTCCACTTCTGGTTTACGGTTAATGAGTTTTGTGAACTTGGTCGAGTCACTTACTTTTTCCAGGCCTAGAAGGTTTGACTAGATAATCTTCTGTGTTCCCGTCCAGCTTTGAGAATGTGTGGGCCTTCAGAACAGGCCACTGGGCTCTGATATTAAGGAGATTTTTTACATTTTGCTGTTGGAAACTACACCTGTTTCCCAAGGAGTGACAGAAATGTAGTCTATGTTATTATTGCAACTACTTAGAATTGATTTTTAACAAGGTATAATAAATATTTAGAGTTTTCTTATTAAATTCCAGTTGAGCCCTGGCTGCTTGCTAATTCACGATTTGGTGTTCGCCTCCTCTATAAACTACTGACTGGCTCTTTATAAAAAAAAAAGAAAAAAAAAGGGTGCGGTCTAGGTGCCTGTTCCTGCGGCTTCTTCCGGGAATGGTACCGGAAACCAGTCGCACGGCATGCTGGGACTTGCAGTTTCTATGAGGGCCGCTCTCCCTTAGTGACTCGTTGCTTTTGAGGATGAGGCGGACTACAACTCCCAGAGGGCTGAGCGGCGACAGTGGACCCAGTGCACTGGCTGCGGCTGGGCGGCTAGTTTAAGTTGCCATAGCGGCGAGTCTGGGGAGTGCAGAGTCGGTTGTGCAGCCGTGTCGGGTCAGTTGCACCTTCTGGGTCCCAGGTGGCCGCGGGGGCCGGGTGGGGCCGTGGCGGGGTGGGCCGTGTGCTGTGTGGGGACCTGGGGGCGAAGACAGCGTGCCTGTCACCCCGACGCCCCCGCCCTCAGCCGGGGTCCCCCCGAGCGGGTCCCGGCCCGGTGGCCCGGGGTGTTTGCACGCGTGGGGTCCCCCTGTGGGGCCGCCGCTCGTTCCGAGCTGTCAGGGAGCTCGGCCTCCTTCGGAAGGTGAGGGACCTAGTGGCCTGGCCTGGCGGAGGGCACCCGCCTTTGTAGCTGCTCCGTGGAAACGTAGTATCCGCCAGCATGGGGGGGCCCGGCGTCTGCTGTTCCCAGCCCCCCATATGCGCTGTTTCGTGGGGCCCTGATGAGGCCATGGGGCAGTTTCGTGGGGCCCCGATGAGGGCATGGGGCTGTTTCGTGGGACCCCCCGATGAGGGCATTGGGGCTGTTTCGTGGGACCCCCGACGAGGGCATTGGGGCTGCCTTCGTGGGACCCCCGACGAGGGCATTGGGGCTGCCTTCGTGGGACCCCCGACGAGGGCATTGGGGCTGCCTTCGTGGGACCCCCCGATGAGGGCATTGGGGCTGCCTTCGTGGGACCCCCGACGAGGGCATTGGGGCTGCCTTCGTGGGACCCCCGACGAGGGCATTGGGGCTGCCTTCGTGGGACCCCCGATGAGGGCATTGGGGCTGCCTTTGTGGCACCCCGACGAGGGCATTGGGGCTGCCTTCGTGGGACCCCCGATGAGGGCATTGGGGCTGCCTTCGTGGGACCCCCCCCTCCCCCCCCCGATGAGGGCATTGGGGCTGCCTTCGTGGGACCCCGATGATTGCTTTGGGGCTGCCTTCTTTGTTGGATGTAGCCCGTCCTGTCCCCAGACGTCTTGCAGAACCGCTTCCCAGCGGGGTTCCAGCTTTGTCGCAGGAGGCCTGGCACGTTGCAAGTGCGCACTCAGTCTTTGTTATTTTTTATGAAGTGTGCAGAACTGTGCTAATAGACACGTACTGTGAGCCAGGCACACAAGTTTACATTACAACTAAGAAGAAACGGGTGAGATTAATTTGAGTAATTTTTATGTAGCCCAGTATATCCAAAATGTTTTATTTTAGTATGTAGTCAGTAGGAAGCTTATTGAGGTATTTTCCATCCTTAAAAAAATTTATTTATTTATTTTATTGTTTTTGACAGAGAGAGAGAGAGAGAGAGAGAGAGAGCTACAGAGACAGAGAGAGAACCGAACTGGGGGTGCTCCCCAATCCAGCACACGGGCTGCACCGGCCGGGGCTGGAACTCGATCCCGGTCCCCGGTGCTGCAAAGCAAGCGCTCAACCCACCGAGCCATCCTGGCCTTCCCCGCAAATTTTTTTATTTTAATTTTTTTTATTATTTTTTTTAATGCACTAGGTCTTCAAAATCTTGTGTGTATTTTAAACGTACAGCACAAGTGAATTTGAGCTGGCCGGCTTTTAAGAGCCCAGTGGCCGTATATGGCTAGTGACTACTCTCTTGGGCAGCATAGAAGGTAGATTAAAGCTTGCCGTTTCACCTGGGCACAGAGAAATTTGGGTTTGTCTATGACTCATCCTATGGGGTGAAGCTTGCTGCTTTGTTCCAAGAGTCGAGTATGCATCCTACCTGTGTCCTCTCAGCCATGGCATGAACTGGGTCACTTTGAACGCTCTCTCTCCTCAGTTCATTTTGATGAACTTTTCCAGAATACCTTTTCTTAATTGAAGTGGTTTATAGATGTACTCCCAGCTCTACTTTTTACGTGAACCACTTGATGTGGACCACTTCTCTGGATAAATTTTCTGTGGATTCTTAGAAACTGCTTTGAAAACAGTCTCAAAGGATGGAAAATGTTTCTGTCCACAGCTTTTTATAACAAGCGAAGACGTTTCACGTTTATTTATTTAACGGCAATACTAAATGTAGGAAGAAATGGGCAGCTTACATATAAAACGTTTCCTTTAGGAGTGTTAGCATGTGGTTAGTTAACTAACTGGCTTAGAGATTCAATTGGGTCATTTAAATTCAGAAGCCACATGTGAATTTTATTACCCGCCCTGGTTATTTTACCAGCTGATAGACATGCTGAGGGAGAGTACCTTTGGCTAGACTTGGGCTACAATTTATACTGTGTGGTCTAGACAGCCCCAGGGATGACCAGGTGTGGGCTGAAGTCACCATTAATGAGTTTGCTGGCTGGGCACTTGGGTGTGAAAAATTTGAGTTCAGTGGGTCTGTTATATGACTGAAGGAGCATTTTCTCTGTTCTTGATATGCCATAAACTGTGCTTAGTAAGGGTGAGCTTATTGTCACCTTTTACTACTGAAACAAATGTAAGGCTGTAAGTGTGTTTTATGCCTTGTTTTGTTTATCTGTAGGTGGTTTGGGGAAAGTGTAGGGGGAACCAAAGACCATCTCCTTGACTAGACCTTTTGCCCTGAACCTCATGAAGAAATGATAGGAGGCAGACGTATGTGCCTAAGAAGAGCAGTGAGCTCAGTGGAGAGCAACACGGAGTTTTGGGGGTGTCCTTTGTAAGTATGCTTTCTCCCCGAGTTTCTGAGATAACACATTTTTGCATATTTATAGTGGAAATGAGTATGTCAACAAATAGGTTTTTGAGGATCAAGAAACCCCTTTGTAACATGGTGTTTAAAAATTAAATACACCATTTGTGCTTGCAGTGCTATAAAAATTCAAGAGAACAAACCAGATGCCTTCACAAAAGTAACAATGATGTACCTATTTCTATTAGACAAGTATCTGAGAAAGTATTTTGCCCCAGGCATGGTAATAGGCACCTTTTATGTGTCATATATATATATATATATATATATATATATATATATATATGACTTTATTATGCTTATCTTCATTTTACAGTGAGGCAGCTGAGGTTCAGATAGGTTGTTTGATTTGCTTGGGATTCTGGAGGCCAAAGAGTGGTTTTCATTCCCAGGTGTTCCTGCTACAAATCTCAGTCCTGCCCACTGCAGAGTGGTCTCATTGCTGTCTACCATGGCCTTCTAATGGGATTTGATCGACAACCTTTTTAGGAGTACCATATAGGTGCAGTTTACTGTTATTTATCTTTTTAAGTGTTCAAAGATCTAATGGTCCTTACTTTATTATTTAGGTAAGAAATAGTTCTAAGTTGCGATTTCTGTAAAATGAACATATTCAGCATGAATTGTCATTGATAATTAAGGGCATACTGTTAAAACCTTTAATTTTTCAATGTAGATTTAAAATTCTGGACACTTTAGCATTTGCATGTTGCATGTTGATAAAGGGCACTTAAATATACAGATGAGACCCACTGAGGCTTTGTCATAACACCGTGTCCCAAGATCCATGCTGTATGAAGTTCTGAGAATTAAACAATTTTACTGCTACAGGAGCCTGATAGGATCATGATCCCACAAATTCTCAACTACAGTTGACACATTTGGGAATAATATTAGTATAAAAATAATATAGAGTAGATTCACTGTTATCCCTATAAGAATGTTACGGGGTTGATTCTAACTCATATGAAATGTTTCAATATATTAATGTTATTCTGTAGTGTGTTTGTTGTAATAGTGTGTCATTACATGTCAGCACATAAAATTCTGTGTGTCTCTTTTAGCTGCTACACCGTATCCTAAGTGACTAGACACACTTAATGTATCCCTTGTCAGATTTGTAGTTTTTCTCCTTTTTTTTCACTACTATAATTCTGCAATGAAACTCTATAAATTACATATATCTACATGTGAGATGTATACATACATCTTCTACATACATTTCCTTTTCTTCTCCTAGGATAATATCTATAGAGGTAGAATATCTGGGTCAAAACATATGCATATTTTTTATTCTTACTTGTCTTGCCAGATTATTCTCCAGGAAAGCTTTTGTAATTAATATTCTTATAGCAAGGCATGCCCTTGTCAACTCTGGCTGTGAAAGCTCTTTTAATGGTATAAAACAGACAAGAACATCATTTTACTATTTTACTTTGCAATTCTTTAATTAGTGAAATAAAGTGTATTATATGATTGTTAGAGCCATTGGCTTTCTTTGGATTGCCTGTTTATATTAATATATCCTCTGTACCTTTTACTACTGGACTGTTCTTTTCAAAGAAATTTTTTTAGAGAGATGATGAATTCTTTGGTTCCCATATAATGCAGATATTTATTTGAGTTTGTCTTTATTTTTTTTAAAACCTGGTCTCTAGTGTCTTCTTATCAATAAGTATGAATAATCCTTAAAGGCTTATCAGAAGATATTCACTCCTCCCTGAAACTCATATAACCCTTAACATAAAATCTGTACAGTGCTGCTCCTTGGAGTGTTTGTTTGTTCAGGAGTATATGTGGTTACGTGAATCTGTTTAGTGATGAACGTTTAGAATCTAATCTATGCATAAGGTTTGCCATGAAAGAGGGGGCTCAGGAATGAATGAGCTCATGGGTGAATGAAGAAGTGAATTAAAGGTAAGCCTGAACTAGGCTTTTGTGAATGAAGAGAGACATCGAGGAAGAAATGAACTATGATTATTTATTTTAAAGGAAGAAGAGAAAGACAACTTTATAGATGGTAGAAAGGAGGAAAAAGCTTGATGGTGGGAGAGTGAAGGCTTTAATGGGTTTGCTTATGAACAGTAATTGGTACATAGACACTGTGCTGAAAATAAACCTAGATGATAAAGAGGCTAGGCAGGGGAAGCCGGGATGGCTCAGTGGGTTGAGTGCTCACTTTGCAGCGCCGGGGACCGGGTATCGAATCCCGGCCCTGGCCTGTGCGGAACCATGTGCTGAACTGGGGGCTCCCCCAGTTCAGTTCTCTCTCTTGTCTCTGTATCTCTCCCTCTCTGTCTGTCAAAAAAAAAAAATAAAAAAAAAAAATATATATATATATATATTTAAGAGGCTAGGCAATTTGGAGTTTAGAATTTTATAGTACAGACAAATAAAAATTGAGGAATGCAGATAGCTATAGATGACAATGAGAAATCAAAATGTTTTGCAATAACTCAAGCAACCTATGTTTGATTCAGTTGTATGTTTTAACACATAGTCAAATGGGTAGTGTTTATCCTTGTTTATAATTTACACATTATGAAGTATTCATATTCTATTTTGCAGTTCAATCCATATTGTTTGAAGATATAAGATAATTAATCTGGTCATTTCCCACAAGAATCATTTCATCCGACAATAATTAGTACATACTAATTGCAAAGTGCTATCTATACTTTGAAATTTGTCTCTGGATTATTCAGACAGGATAGTAAGAAACATTTTCATTGTAAATTCATTTAAAAATGTTCCAACTACATGCCAGGCATTATGCTAGGTGTTGAAATGTAACCATGAATAATCTAAATGGAGTCTTGGATCAGATTTAGAGTCTAGTGAGGAGATAGGCAAGTGAACAGCCAGTTAGCAGTCTCTGGGCTGTGATGAGGTGTATCCACTATGGGCACTTGGCCCAGGGACGGGTGAGAGCAGTGGAGGAACGCTTTCTAGAAGTTTCCTCTGAATGGAGACTTGAAAGAAAAGTAGGAGTTAGCCAAGGGAAGATAAATGAAAATAATGTTCCAGGTGGTGATTCCAATATAGGTTTGGTGGCAAGATGAGTTTGAGGAACCAAAAAAAAAAAATTCTGTGGCACAAATGATTGTATTTCATAGACATGTTGAAGAAATGTCTTGCTATAACTATAGAGTGATACACAAATGCAGACAGGAAAGATCACTTCTGTCTGGAGATGGACGGCTTCACTGAGTTTGTATTATTTGAGCTATGCATAGAAAGATGAATGGAATTCAAATAGGTGGGAATAGTAGGCAGCAGAAGGCATCTTGGCAATAACTAGTGACAGTAATGTGGAATGGAGTGGTCGAAGAATAGCTAGTGTAACAGTGGAATGTAGCCCTTAAGTTTCTATGTTTTGTTGTTGTTGTTAAGAAATAGGTGGCTTGCTGAAGATATTGAATTCCTGATTCAAGAACCTAGACTCAGTCACGTGGCCAGTGGAGTGTCAGTGAAGGTTGGAATGGATAGGAAAAGACAGAGAAACCATTTTGGTGGCCAAGAGTGAGTTGAGAAAAGTCCTGAATTATGAATAGTGCCAGTGGCGATGAGAAGGGTTAAATGGCTAGAAATCTGGGCCTTGGCTCAGCTCTGCCACTTGGTAGCAGTATAACCTTACCATTCTTAGCTGCTTTAAGACTCTTAGGTATATACAAGGTCTGACAGTTTAGTTTGTGAACTCGTCCTATAAAAGGTGCTGCATACCTCATTGCTGAATATCGCTATGGTCACCTTTGAACTGCTCCCCTTGGGAAGCTGTGCATGGACAACAGTGCCCAGTCCACCCTTCAAAGCAGTTTTAGAACTTTTTCTGGAATGGCCATCAGAGCCGTCATTATATTACCCTTGATGTCCTGAATGTCATCAAAATGTCTTCCTTTCCATGTTTCCTTTACCTTTGGGTAAAGAAAAAAGTCACTGGGGGCCAGATCAGGTGGGTTGGGTGTCTGTTCTGATAAAGTTATTTGTTTACTGGCCAAAAACTCCCTCACAGACAGTGTCATGTGAGCTGGTGCGTTGTCGTGATGCAAGAGCCATGAATTGGTGAAAAGTTCAGGTCATTTTCATCTAGCTTTTTCGTGTGACCTTTTCAGCACTTCCCAGTAGTCAGCTTGGTTGACTGTCCAGTTGGCACAAGTTCATCATGAACAATCCCTCTAATATCAAACAAGCTTAGAAACATCGTTTTGACTCTGGATTTGGACTGAGGAAACTTAGTCATGGATAATTGGCTGACTTCTATTGTGCACTTTGACATTTTGTTTCAGGTTCCTATTGGTACACCCATATTTCATCACCAGTGATAACACAGCCCAAAACATCGTCTTTCATCTCCAAAAGGTCTTGGCAAACTTCAGCTCTGCTTTTGCTCAGCAGTGAGCTCCTTCGGGACCATTTTTGCACACACCTTTCTCATGCCAAGATTTTCAGTGAAGATTTTCCTAACTGTTTCTCTATAGATGTTTCCTTGGTCTGTCTGCTGTGCTTCTCACAGTCTGCTGACAATTTTGACACAAAATTTGATGAATGTTTGCAATGCTGTTGTCAGTTCTGCTCATTACTGGCCTCCCTGACCTCTCTTATTCAGTGACGCTTTTTCTCCCCTCAAAAAAATGTTTAAGCTGTTTGCACACTGCCATTTTCTTCATGCATTATCGCCATCGACTTGGATAAACTTGGACTAACATATCCCTGATTTCACTTCCACTATTGCCAAGTTTCTCAAGAACTTTAATGTTTGTTCACTGTTCTAATTCAAGCTCTGACATTCTTGTGATGGCACACAAAACCATACAACAACAATAAGGAACACCACTCAGCAAGACGCCGCCACATGTCGACACGAACACAGCTGCGAGACACGGATACACCAAGGCCACAAAACTTATGAGTTGTTGTGCGGTGTTGCCAGTGTGCCCCATGGTGGCAAGTTCGCTAACTTAGTTGTTGGAGCTTGTATATTTAAAAAACAGCTTGTTTCTTCCAAAAATCTTAGTGTTGTGGGGAACGAATAAATAGCTTCATCTGCTATTTATGGTTGCTTAGAATTTTTGTTCTTCAAGAATTGCTAGCCTATCACTTGCTTCTGCTTATTTTGTGCATCCTTATTTGAATTCGTCCTCCCGCTCATCATTCGAAGACAGTGTGGAAACAGCCTGTAGTCTTGAGAGGAAACTTCAGGAAATTAACTGTCTTCTGAACCAAAGAAAATGACTTATTAGCAAACTCTCTGTATATAGTTTAGAATTTCAATGTGCAGTCTCGTTATTTTCAAATTAATGTTTTAAAATAACACAGCATTATTTAAAAATAAATGTTGTTTGGCCAGATTTGGCTTGTAGTTCTCTGTTTTCATCCCCAGATTTAAACAAAATGGTGTTAGAAACTCGAGGAATTTTAGCTCCACCTTTGTGCAAGCGGGTCTCTTGCCTGGCTGGGGGCAGTTTGGACCCTCAGCTCTCTGGACCTGCAGAGAACTTCATTCTTGTCTGCTGTGTTAGGCATAGTGTAGTATATATTTATTTTTATCTGTCACTACTTACATGAGTGCGATTCTGGGCATTAGAAGTAAGACATCTGTGGGCTTCGTTAGCATCTGTTTCTTTGTAAGTTTTTTGTTGTTGAGTTTTTATTATTTTTTTAAATCTTGACATGTTTTACTTCTTATTTAATTTTCTCAGCTGCTTCATTTATTTTAGGAGTGTACGTGGGTGTATGAGTCTAAAATATCCACGTCATTCTGCTTGTGAGACAGGGATGGGGTTAGTAAGTAACTTTATTTTCTTCTCAAACTGCACTAATTTTTTTTTTTAAGTTTTATTTTTATTATTTTTGACAGAGAGAGAGACAGAGACAGAGAGAAGGGGGAGGGCCCAGAACAGTCTCTATAGTTGCACATGGTTGGTTTTTCCACATAGTTTCATTCCACATGTAGTCGTAGGGCTGCACAGGGCAGGAACTGGGCTGGGGTCTCACCCTGGTGAGAACTGAACTGGTGGTCACTCCCCAGTTCAGCATGTGGGTCCACACAGGCCGGGGCCGGGATTCGATCCTCAGTCCTCAGGGCTGTAAAGTGAGTGCTTAACCCACTGAGCCATCCCGGCTTCCCCTGCACTGATTTTTAACAGCTGGCCATACACGATGATCTGAGCAGCAGCTAAGTGTTTGTGCGGGTCTGAGTGAGCAGTCATCTCATGTGCTGCATGGCCTTTTCCCGAAGGGCACCTGCACCCTGCTTGGTGTGCGCTGGTGCACCTGATTCTGCAGCGAGGGAGCAGAGCGCCGCAGCTGGGTCTCAGCCTGACAGGCTTCACCCGTGGAATAGAGGCACACACACGTGTGTGTGTGTGTGTGTGTGTGTGTGAGAGAGAGAGAGAGAAGGAGAGAGGGAGGGAGAGAGAGGGAGGGAGAGAGAATCAATGGAGGAATGGATGGCAGCAGTAGGAGTAAGTGGAACATGTAATAAAGTATCAGATCTCTATATATTTATATTTAAAAATGTTAATTGTCTAAATCAGGTGTTCTCAAACTGTGGTGTTTTTACCCACCTGCCCTGCCCCAGAGGACATGTAGCAGTATCTGGAGACAGTTTTAAATCCACTTCACGTTGGGATGATGGGAGTGTCCTGCTGATCTGTGTCTTCTCTAGTTCCTCTGACACAGATGAGTTTTACCTGGATCCTATTCCCTTATCTCATCCATCTGCCAAACTCCTACTTTTCCTTCCAAATGAGTGGAAGGATCCTGACCCACCGGCTCCCCTGACATTTTGCTGTTACTGAGCTCACCGTATGCAGCAGTTCTACAAGTTTTTTTCTCCTATTAAGGGCTGTGACTTATTTACTTTCGTCTTTCATTTATAATGTGGTTGTAATTCTGTACATAATGAATGCACAAGTCTGCTTAAGGTTCACTTTGATTCTGTTTCCTGTGTCTTACATTATCTACTGATTTAACATAGAACAGTTGATTTCGATCTTACGTGAATGCTCCTAAAGAGCATGAGGAGATTAAGTTATAGTGGCGTGCTGATAGAAGGAAGCCAGGCACGCCTGAAAATTGTTTGGATGCGGTAACCTCCCCTGGCTTGCTGACTTTTTCTTTGAAAGGTGAAGCAAACCGCTCAAGTCCTACAGCTATTGAAACAGTGAGAAATGCTTTCTAAGTTTGAACTTGGTTAGTGATTAAGTTTAAAATACACTGCCGCCTGTCTTGACCCCCTTAAATATCAACATCGTTACCTTGAACGTGTCCTTAGAGGATGATTGTCTGTACCTGACAGCTCAGGCACTTGGAGGCCACAGGCACAATCCCCTACTTAACATGCACTCCTCAGCCTTTGTGAAATATCATCCCGATGCTGGGTGCTTATCTTTTATGGAACAGATTGCAAGTCCTAATTGTTTTAAACTGGCTCTGGGGAAAAGAGCCTGGAGAATCAGTGAATTACAGCTTTCCTACCTACAAACGTGTCTTATTACAATGAAGACAATCTGATGGCTTCTTTGGTCGAATAACAAGAGGTGGATTCGGGCTTGTAGGGACACAACGCTGTGCCCCGGGTCCAGCGTTCAGGCCCTTCTGCGCTCTGGTGGCTCCGCCCGGGTTGGCAGCGGGTGTTTCTTTCTGATGACTAGCTCCTCAGTGGGAGCAGGTTGATGAGGGTTCCCGGCTGTGTGCTTTCTTTATAAGGTTCATCAAGTTAGAAGCAGCAGTATTTATGCTTTTAAATACTGATGTGTTGGGAACAGCTAAATAAACTATTTTAAGAATTCTACCCTCTGGCTTTAGACCCAGAGATTTGTCTAACGCTGGAGACTTTCACCCAAGGTCAACTGTCTTAGTTCTTTCTCTCTAGTTTTGCAAAACCCTCAGCCTCTGAAAAGCAGGCAGCCTAAATATTACTGCTTTCTTGCCAAGGAGCGGTTTCATTGTACCAGCAGGTGGTAGTAGCTGCAGAGAATATTTTCTGCTTTTTCTCCAGTTAGAGGAAATGCCTTTCTGACCTCTGTCCGGAATTTAGGTGATTCACCTGCTTCTTTAAATTGTTCTTTAAGAGTTCTTTCATCATTCTTCAAACACAGCAACTCCCTTTTATCAACAGATGTCATGCTAAAGCTGCTAATGATAATGCAAATGGATTTCTGATCCAACTGAACTTCTTTTAAATCTTTAAAAATAGTATTGCAGATTTTCCTTGAGCATACATAGATTTTTACTAGTCTTTATAATTCTGCTTTGGGCTTCAGATTTTAATTGTGATTAAGTATCATCCATAGGGTGACCAGACGTCCCGCTTTTGAACAATTTGTCCCGCGTCCCGCGGCGTTTTAAAGAAGTCCTGATTTTTGGAAAGAATGCACGACAAGCTAGGGAACGGCGGGAGATAGACCCAATTTTTAATCAAAAATCCCCCCCCCCCCCCCGTCAATGGTGTCCCGCTTTACCAATGTTACAATCTGATCACCATAATCATCCATGAACCATTTGTAGTCTGCTTTCCAAAGCAGACTTTGATTGCTCTGAGTGTAGACTAGTATATTTTCACACAGTCCTTCAACTTATGAGTTCATTCCAGTATTAAGAGTGTCTCTTTAAGAGAATCAGTTTTTGAACTTAGTAACAGTCTTTCAGCAAAACTGCAAAGAGAGGATCATGCATCATTTAAAAAAATACTGTTTTAGCGTATAAACTCACAGTAAGTGGTTCCTTTGGCCAGTTAGTACTTTTCAGTATGAAACAGTAGAGATTGGCATTCTGACCCTATCTCTCTCTGCTATTTCTGAAGGTGATCTTTATATTTTTCTGTCTTTAATATATGTTAAGTTTTTCTTTTTTTTTTGAAATCTTTATTTATTTATTTGTTTATTTGTTTATTTATTTATTTAATTTACTTATTTTATTGTTTTTGACAGAGAGAGAGAGAGAGAGAGAGAGAGAGAGAGAGACAGAGACAGAGAGAGAACTGAACTAGGGGAACTCCCCAGTTCAGCACATGGGTCCACACGGGCCGGGGCCGGGATTTGATCCTTGGTCCCCGGCGCTGCAAAGTGAGCACTTAACCCACTGAGCCATCCCGGCTTCCCAAGTTTTTCTTTTTGATAATTCATTGTAGGAATTCCAGGAGAGAGGGAGGTTTAAAAACAATACAAATTTGCTGTAAACTATAGATGGTAAATATGCTTTTGGTGTATTTTCTTCCCCTTTTATCGTCGTCCTTTCCTGCTTTTCTAAATTTGTATAGTGGTAATCTATAGTCACACACAGACAAATATGCTTATTAAAAATTGGGATACTTTCATCCCTTACATTGCTGTCAGATGTCTCTAGGAATAGCATTTTTAATGTCTGTATATTGTTCTGATGTATCAATGTACTGTATTTGAACTCTTCTCTTATAATTTGAAATTTAAGTTGCTTTTATTTTCTTACAACTTTTCAGTAAATATTTTTACATATACATTTTTGTATGTTTTCCGGATAATTTTGTTAGGTGAAAGTTTTGTAAGTGTAGTTACTTGGTCAAAGAAGGTACATACTGCTCTTGATACGTAAGGTTTGCTGACATTCAGGCAAGTTATACTTGCAGTATCAATTTACACATTCCCATTAGGACAATACAGTATAGGCGTGTTCCTTCCCCTATAGTCTGGGTAACCAAGACATTATTATTTAAAGCAAAACAGCTTCATAGTCTAGAAAAGCATCTCATTTCTTAACTTATATTTCTTCAATTATTAGGCAGCACATTTTTTCATGGCTGTGCAGGTTTGTTTTCTTCCCAAATCAGACTAGGTCGGGCATGTTCAGGGTGGTATGGCTGTAGATGTTCGTTTTTCTTATGAGACCACTGTCAGTATGCTTTTATCAACATGGAATGACTCTAATACTTTGGGTGCAATTTCACTGGGGAGAAGATTTTCAAAGACCTGGTCAGTTTTCATTAATGCCATG
>PVKE010008826.1:21456-46619 GCA_004027555.1 Craseonycteris thonglongyai | reverse complement strand
GGGACGGGCGTCTGGGCTGCGGGAGGGCGCGCAGGGACGGGCGTCTGGGCTGCGGGAGGGCGCGCAGGGACAGGCGCCCAGCGCTGCCGTATGTGACACTTGGGAGACAGGTATTGGGCCAGTGCCCCTGGCACAGGCTGCCTTCTACAAAGGAAGCCGCTCTTGGGGAACCCAGGGGGAGCCCAGGGGGGGCCCTTCCGGAATCTGACCACAGGCCTTATGGCTCCGAAAGGGGTGGCCCCCGGGACACTTGCTTGTGTGCGGTGCACACACCCAGGTGGGAGCCCGTGCCTGTGCGGTCCTGGGGTTTACAGTGAGGAATCTGTGCACCGTTCCCCAAGTCAACACTCTACGGAGTGTGTGCGAGCTGCTGAGAGAGCTGATCTTAAAAGTCCTCATCCCAAGAAGAAAAAGGAATGGCGAATGGAGGTGGGTGTTAAGGAGACTCGCTGTGGCCATCATTGGCAGTGTCTACAGATATTGAAGAAGAAAAATAGAAGACATACAGCATATTATTTGGTCTTCGACCCTGTTCCTGGGACGCAGCTTGAGAACCCACCGTGGGCATTTCCTGCGCGGGGTGGGTGTCGTCTTTTGTCCTGTTAATGAGGCGACGTTTCATCGGCACCCCGTTGGGAGCTGGTTGCCCCAGGGGAGGAGCCAGGTGATTAGAAGGTGGACCATTCAGCTCCACCCACAACCTCCAGGGAGGGGAAGGGCTGAGGTTGAATCAACGGCCCATGGCCAACGAGTATCCATGGTGTGCGTGTATTGAAGTCTCCATCAACACCCCAAGGATGGGGTTCGGAGAGCTTCCGGGCTGGTGGCCACAGGGACCTTCAGGGGGTGTGACACTGGAGAGCGCAGATACTTCCCCGCACCTTGCCCTATGATGGCTCGTCCATCCGTAGGTCCCTGCGCTGCATCCCTTTATAATGAACCGGTGGCCTGGGAAGGAACGCGCTTCTCTGAGTTCTGTGAGCTGCCCCGGCAAGTTTCGAACCCACGGCGGGGGCTGCTGGGAATTCTGACCTGTAGCCCGTGGGTCAGAAGCACAGGGGACAGCCCAGACTTGCCCTTAGCATCTGAGGTGGACGGGCGGGGGCGGGGACGGGGCAGCGGTCCTGTAGGACTGCCCCCTAGCCTGTGGGCTCTGACGTGATCTCCAGGTTGACAGTGTCAGGACTGCGGTCATTGCTTGGGGGAGCAGAGGAGGGGGTGCAGAGGGCACACATGGGAACGGGTGGCAGAATCGGAGCCTCCAAGCCCAGCCCCGGGGCTTCCGGAGCCCCCTCGCCTGTGGCACTCATGGCTCAGGGCTGCCCTCAGCCGGGTGCCAAAAACTCCATCTCCCGAGGGCACCGGGCACCTGACTTCTGGCATTTGCCCACGCCCTGTTGTGACAGGTAGTGTTCAGATATTGTGCCCTCATTTTCACTTAGAGACATGGATGCCAACCAAGTCTTCCTGGCAAAGAGTCGCATGGCCAAGGGGTAGGCACGATTCGGTATAAACCGTGGAGGATTCATGTCCTGGAGCAGCCATAACAACATGCCACAAACTCAGCGGCTTAAACCATGGAAATGCCTCTGTCCCAGCCCTAGAAGCAGGGAGTCTGGGGTCAAGGTTTCCGGGGGTTGGTTCCTCCGGAGACTGTGTGGACCCTTCCTTGCCTGGTCCAGCTCCTTAGCATTATTTGGGGAAAGTATCTCCGGGTGCTGTGGTGGCCTCTCCGGGTCATGTCACCAGGTCACACAGTCACCCGTGATCGTGGCCACTTCTGGTAGCTATTACCTGACAGTCAGATCATCAGCTGTCCCCCCTGCGTTCACACAGAACCGCGGGGGTAAGCAGAGGACAGAGGGAGGGCGTGGACTTGGATCCGAGACTAATCGCCTCTGCCTGTCCCTTTCCTGGACAGGGTGACAGGAACCCAGCAAACCAGACTGTTGTTGTGTTCTGCTTTCCGAGAAAACTATTTCCTAACTCGTGCGGAAGGAAGCAAAATGCCCCGCAGGCCTGTCCGAAGGGCCCTGTGGTTCAGCACCAGACAGAGGGGGCACGGTTCTCATTGACCGGAGCGCCCTCCCCTCTGCGGCTGTGGGCGGCCCAGCAGCCCTGGGCCTGCGTGTGTCCGGGCGGGAGGCCAGGCGGCGGCCCGGGGGCGGTGGGGAGACGCGGACGCTGGGGTCCGGGCCTCGCGGGCCCCCTGCGCCTCCCCTGGCGCTCAGTGAAGCGTGGGGAGAGCTCAGACCACGACAGAGTCAGAGACAGGCCGAGGCCGCAGGGCGCGCTGGCCTTCAAGACGGCGTTGCTGCAGCGCCCACGAGACGGCCAGCATTCGGCCACGCGGCCCTGGGTCTGGGGAGCGTCACCGGTTCCTGGTGATCACGTCGCTCGTGGCTTCCGAGTCTGGGGTCTTCCAGACATGGGACAGCGCCCCTCGTGCTTAACTCCACTGCCGGTCGCATATAAAACTCGGCTGATGTAAAGGAGCCGCGCAGACCACGTGCCACTGTGTGGGGCATAGAGGACAGCTGACCGTGCCCTCCCCTCCGGCCCCCGAGCCTCCTGTCTGTCGGTCTGTCCCACCACCCCACACCCCTCCTCCCTGCTGGCCTCTCACAGCAGAGATTTCCCATCTCCCTCGGTTCAGGGTACCCTGAGTGTCCCAGTCATCCGTCCTGGTCCCTCCCCGACCCAGAAAACACCCCACAGTTGTATTGCTTCATGAGTGAGGTCCCAAGAACTCGATGACGATAGGCTGTGTGGTGTCCAACGGATGTCCCGGGGCATCCCTGGGGGGCCGGGGACTGCTCCATTCCCTTATAGAATATAGTTTACTGTCAGGACCCCGGTGACCTGAGAAAGCGCGAGTTTCCCCTCTTCTCAGTCCGGGCACAGGGTGTTCTTGGCATTCTTCCAGGGGCTACCTGATGCTTCTGGGGGAGCCCTTTCAGCGTCACAGAGCCTCTGGTCTCTCTTGTGGCTCCGTCATCGTTCTGATGGCGTGATCAACAGCCTGGAAAGAACGCTGGTCCCCAGTGACTACAATCAGCAAGCGTGGGGACGGGGATCAGAAGCTTCAGGGCCGTCGTCTCAGGCGGAGGCAGGGGACATTCTGTGAGTCAGGCTAGGAACAATCTAGTGTTTACGGCCAGGGGGCTGCGCAGACAGAGGCTGGGGGCTCTAGGAGGTCCGTGGTCTGGGGGTATCCAGCCCCCCGTTTCGGGTGTGGCTGGCTGTCACCAGCACAGACATGCCAGGCTGCGGTGGGGGACGGCTACCTGCTGTCCCTCAGGAGGGACTCGGGGACGCCTGAGTCCTGCCCTAGAACCATTCCTCTCTGCGTCTACCTCTTCCCCACACACAACCAGTGTGTACTGAGGACCGGCCACATGCCCGGGGCCATGGGGGGCGGGGGGCAGTTCTGTCCATAACAGTCCCCAGTGAGCATTTCTTCCGTGAACGAATGAACGATCGAATGAACGGACACCTCATTGTTTAAAGGGGCCGTGACTCACAGTCATGACTGCACATCTGTTCTGCGGAGAACACGGCCCCTTTCCCAGCATTCGGAGAAGAGAGGCTATAAATACAGACAGGTCGGACGGGGGGCACGCTTCGGGGGGAATTTTGTTCTGAAAAAAAGGGTCACAGACATTTTTAGAAAGGGTAGCGTGGCATGCCAAGATGGGGCGGGCGTGTCAGGAAGAAAACGGCCCCCGTGGAAAGTGCTGGAAGGCGCGAGGCGGCCGGGCTGGCTGATGGCGGGGAGACCCCAGCTCTTCCCGGCGTCTGAGTTCTCATGAGGAAGCTGCTGCGGCCGGTCACGGGCCCTCCGCGGCTTACATGGCATCAGGCGAGCCGGCAGGGCCCCCCAGGACCTTGGAGGGCTTGCCCATGGCTTCCCCAGGGCTCCTGGCACTCCCGGGGTCCTTGGGCACGTCTGTGTCTTCACACTGCCCCCTCCCTCAGGGGTCTCCCTGTGCTGCTTCCTTGTTGGATTTAGGACCCACGCTCCTGTCCGAATCCTTACCTTAACGACGTCTGCAAACACCCGTTTTCCACATAAGGTCGCACTCACAATTGGGGAGGACATGGATTTGGGGGGCGGAGGAGACACCCTTCGAGCCACTGCTCCCTCCGTTCCTAGCGGCGAGGGGCTGTGGGCGGGGGCGGAGAAGCCTCCCCGGGGACGGCCGCCCGGCTTGGGTCAGTCCTGACCTAGACCAGCGCCTGGACCTCACCGCACTTTAGTTACTTGACCCGGCAGATGAGAGATGTGGGGCTGCCATCAGAACAGAATGAGTGGCCAGAGCCCTGTGCCACCCGCGGTCCCTAACACCGAGGAGCCAGGGACCCACTCCCCTCGGACGCCCCAGCAGCCCGACAGAGGCCGGGGGGCAACAGGGGCGTGGGGGGCCCGGGCTGGTTCCCAGCGGACCGAGAGATGCCACAGCCATCTCTCCACACCTACTGGTCCCCTGTCTCATCCTGAGCACGGTCACAGCGGCCAGCAGAAGTGGCAGGACATTCACACTCTCCTGCAGACACGTGGAGGCTGCTTGTCCCTTGTCCCCGGGACCGGCCTGTGCTCTGCGCCCACGTGCTGCCCATGGCCCCTGCTGTAGGCAGGAGCCGGTGCTGGGCTTCCGGTCCCCCCGCGTCTGTGCGCAGCGTGTGGGCTGTGCTGGGGCCGCAGCTTAGGGGAAGGGGCCCTCAGTGACTTCCAGCCCGTCCCACCCTGTGTCCCTACAGAGCTTGGCTAGACGCTTTGAGGTGCCACCCCAGTGCCTTGAGCTGGTGGCCAGCTGATGCTGAGAGTGCACAGGTGTCGGCTGAAACAGAGGCACCGTCGCTTTTCTTCCCAACGCCACCCCGGAAAGGAAATGAGCTTCTTCCAGCAACAGCCGCGGCCGTTCAGCCCGGCAGGTGGGCACCTGCGGTTCCCCCCACACTGGCCAAGAAAGGGCGAGAACAACGTCGTCCCTCCAGACCTGGGTGTGCTGACACTGAGCCCTCAGCAGCCAGCAGAAAACATGGGCCAACAGAGGACAAAGGTAAGTGCGATGAGGGTTGGTCTGGAGGGCACGTTCCTGCCACCCCCCGGAGGAAAGACAGCCAGTGGCGGTGGGTTAGCCCGCCACTCCGGATAGCACAGCTACACTCCCGAGACGTACCCGGCCGTGACCTTCCTCCACAGGAGTCCAGGCGCTTCTGGTCCAGGTGCCAGGGTCTCCTTCTAGGAGCTGGTCCTCCAGCTACTCCGATGCCATTGCCAGCCCCCGTCCAGGCCCCAGCTGCCCGGGTCGGGAAGCTCTCATCTCTAGGTACCTCCTCTTTGCTCCACCAGGTACCTCAAGTCTGGGCCCCAAATCCCTGCACCAGCCAAAGCCAAGCCTCGATGGGGACCGAACCCAGAGACCGCCCCAGAGAACCGTCCAGAGTCGCCGCCGCCCTCTTCGGTCTGCCTTCTGCCTGCACCCCAATGCCAGCGCAGGCCCCGTGTCTGCAGCCATCGCCCCCCAGCGGTGGGGGCCTTCACATGGGCCAAGGGCCGGAAGACCCCAGCCTCTGCCCGGGGCCCGAGCACAGCCTGTTCAGCCAGTACGAGGAGAAGGTGCGGCCCTGCATCGACCTCATCGACTCGCTGCGGGCCCTGGGCGTGGAGCAGGACCTGGCCCTGCCGGCCATCGCTGTCATCGGGGACCAGAGCTCCGGCAAGAGCTCGGTGCTAGAGGCGCTGTCGGGCGTGGCCCTGCCCCGGGGCAGCGGTAAGCGCGGGCAGCCAGAGGGGTCCGCCCCGGGTGGGCAGCTCCCACAGGCTCGGGGCTGGATGCCCCACGATGCCCCTGGTTGCCCGAGCGGCTGTCAGGGCCGGAGCGCCCGCTGAACCTGGCTGGGCCCAGGCCCCGGGTGGGCAGCTCCCGGGGGCCGTCTGTCAGCCTGCAGAAGCGCCCCCGCCTGGTGCCCACTAAATCTGTCGGGTGAGGGCTGCTCTCAGCGCTTCAAGAAGCTACTGGCACGCGTTCTAACCCCTTAAAAGGGCTTTGAGCGAGTGTATGCAGAGCAGCTGTGGTGTACGGACATTATAATAAAACAGAGATAGAGGCAGGAAAGGGGATGACCTCATGGAAGCGCTCCATCTCCCGCCCGCACTGCCCACGGCCCAAACCCTATCGGAACCGGGGGCACCAGAGGCACCGCACCCCCCACCAGGCTGCCCCCCTCCCAGCCACAGAGGAGGGTGCGGGGACCCCAGGAAGCTGCCCAGTTCCCCACAGCCGCCTCCAGGCCAGGTGACGGTCCCATGGGCCCTCCGGATCACAGGCAGCTTGGCCCCTTGATGGCGGGGGTCCTATGAGGTCCCTGTCACCCCCGGCACCTGATGCATGGAACCAGAGTCTGGGGCCCCCCGCCCTGGACTCGGCATCTGGGGGCCACCCTGCAGGCCCTGCGAGCTCCCCACCCAAGAGGCTCAGGGCAGTGCAGCCTTCCTGGGACAGACCCGTCCGTCCCGCCAGGTCCCGCAGCCTTAGAATTCCCCTCCCCCTTGGGGGGTCAGCTTCCCCCAGGCCCTCACCGCCTTCTCCCCTCTCACTTCTAGATTGGGGGTTTCGGGGGTCCCGTGGGCGGATCTCAGAGCCTCACACTCATCCGTCCCCTCCCGGGCCACCACCTGGACACACAGGTGTTCCCAGGGCCTGGTAGTTAAGTGACAGGGGCCTGGAGCGATCCTGGACAGGGAGGGACAGAAGCGTCAGGCGAGGCCTCTGGGGGCCTCGGGGGCCGCTCCTCCGTGGTGTGTGGGGGAGCCAAGGGCACCGTGCTGCTCCGTTGTACAGGGCGCTGAGGGCTCTGGGAAATTCTCTCTCAGGAATCGTCACCAGGTGTCCGCTGGTGCTGAAGCTGAAAAAGCTGGTGGCGGGCACGTCGCCCTGGAGGGCGAAGGTCAGCTACCTGGGCCGGGAGCTCCAGCTCCAAGACGCCTCCCAGGTGGAGAGGGAGATCCACAGAGGTAAGGCGGGCGTGGGTCTGCTCAGCTCCACCGCGCAGCACTCTGGCTCCGTCCCGGCTCTGCCCCTGCGGTCCCCACACGGAGCCCCCTTTTCACCTAGTGCCTCCCGGGAAGTGCGCCCCGCAGGACCCCACCCCCGCCGGCCCCTAGCTGCTCTTACCTGACCGTGTGCCTGGCCACCTTGCGGCCCCATCACCACACGCTGTCCCCAACGCAGACCCCACCCACCTGTCACTCCCGGGAGCACAGCCAACATGCGGCGTTGAACACAGAGCTGATGTCAGTGTGAAGTGATGACAGATGAACGACAAATAGGCCAGATGGCCCCTGAAGTGCAGGTCCGCACCCCCCAGAGGGGCCCCCGGCGGAGACCCGAGCCCTGGGCAGGGTCTCCCTGTTCCTGCTCTCACACGGGTCCCCGCCGGGCCGGCGGAAATGACCCTGATCACCATGAGAATCTGCAGGGACGACCACAGTTCCAGGGAGAGGAGCTTTTCACATCAGTAACAAACCCAGCACCGGAGGGTGAAGCCCTTACGTGACTTGGGGGGCTTAGCTCCCTGAGCACCCCAAAGCCACAGGCTCACCAGAGGGGACCCTTCCAAAATGGAGAAGTCCAGTTCCCCACTCTAGTGTTCACCCCGAATACAGCAGCCGCTGGAGCCGCTCCATCGGGGAGAGTCATGACGGTGGCCTGGAGCGGCCATGGCCCCCCGCACAGCTGTCACCTTCTTGACGCCTGTGTGGCCCTGAGCGGTGTGGGCACGACCAGGGGGCGCTGTGCGCTGAGCACACAGCGGATTTCGCACACAGTGGGCACATGCTCGCGGACAGTCCCCGCGAGGGTGTCATGAGCCAGCCATCGCGAAGTCCCCTTTAGAACAGCCGCGTCTCCCGGCCGCCCCTGCTGGGCGCACAAGTTGGTGCAACCACCTTGAGAACCGGGGATGACCGCTAAAGCCGGCGGTGGGCACACCCCAAGACGCCCCAGTACTCTGCTCCCGGGGGTCAGCCGGCCAGGATGCCCACGAGAAGCCAGGCTCTGGGGGCCCCGGAGCGATGCTCTCCAGAGGGCGCCACGCCGAGAGCCACCCAGGCGTCCGCCATCGCTAGACTGGATCAAGGCCCTGCTGCCAGTGCAGAGCCCACCCCACCCAGCACCACAGGCCCCCGCATGGGTGAATCTTCCAAACACAATGTGAGCAAAGGAAGCCAGGCACGGGGGAGCGCATCAGCACGGACCGGCAGCACTTACACTCATTTCCGAGTCCCTGTATCATCCCGTGGGACCCGGGACAGCTGTTCTTGCCTCAAACACGGACACGCGTCCGCCAACGCGTTAGGCTCAACCAAGCGTGAAGCACAAAGGCCACGGCGGCTGGTTGGGGTCGGGGGTCGTTATTGGAGCGCTGATGCCCCGCCGGAGTGGGGGGCTTCCTGGGGCCGGCCCCCGGCCACATTCTGTTTCTTGATCTGGGTGTTGGTGACATGTGTGTGTTCAGCCTGTGAAACTTTTCTGCACATTTGTGACATTCGGCACAATGTGGAGGAAGTCCTGTCGTAAAGTCGTGATGGTGAAATGACAGCTAAGGCAGAAGGAGGCAGTGAAGGGGGCTCTTCCTCAGGTCAGGGCTGTCCCCAAAGAGGAGCAACCGGCAGGATTGCCCACGGATTTCACTGCTAAGCTCCTCTCCTCGCCCAAGACCCCAGCCCCTCCAGAGGACCCTCCTCGTGCCTCTGGTTCCGGCGCTGCCACAATGGACCGCGTCAGTGTCCCCGGGAGCCCTCGAGCCTCCCCAGGGGGGCCTTCACCTAAAGCTTTGGGGTCCGTCACCATGTGTCCTCTCTAATTGGTCACAGATCAGTAGCGTTGACCAGCGACCACCAGGTAGGGCTGCTGGAGAGGGGAGGGTCTTCCAACCCTGACCTTCAGGACTGACTTCCTGCGACCCAGGTCATGGGAGGGGGAGGGAGTAGGGCAGAGTCAGGGGACAAGACGAGTCACTGGGGAGACCTTGGGAGCTTCGTGTCTCCATGGCTCCCCTGAGACCAAGATCTCTGTGCCCTTGTTCTGTCCTTGGCATGTGTACCCTACTATCTTCCCCTCACCTAGACCCCCGCCCTTTCTGCACGGCTCCTGGTCTGCAACAGTGACGCCTGGCACTTGTTGGAACTGCAGACTCTCAGGCCACAGCCCAGAGAGGCTGAGTCAGAACCTGGGTGTTCACCAGCCCCCTGGACGGGTCGTTCTTGCATTTAAATATATGAGAAACCCTGACCAGAGCAGGACCAGCTACATGATTTAGGGGGCCAAGTGCAAAATAATCATCAGCAAACCACTATGGATTACACATGTATAGTCTGGGGGTAGCTATTTAAGCATATAATAAGCTATATATAGTTCTTGAAAAAGAAACACTTTAAATCTGTGGAAACTGTATGTAGGAAATAACCCATTTGCAAATAGAATATAAGAAAAGAAGGACTTTTGCTTCCTCTTCTGCTTCTTCCTTTTCCTCCTCCTTTCCTTCAACACCTTAACCCCCAAGGGATGGCACCATACGACTGGGGCAAAATAGTTCACGGCCAAAGAAAAGTAACAGACAGTGTTAACCAGGGGCATGCCTGATCAGTATGGCACACTTGCTTACGTGACCTTCTCTAGCCCGGGGGTCAGGTCGCGCCCCTTTCGGGTTCTCTGCGGTCCCTCTTCCGTCTCTGCTGGGGCAGCCGGCAGGTGACTTTGGGAGGATGTGCCCTCTCAGCTCCCCTTAGCTCCAGACTTACCAGCAGCCTGATTAGTGCTCATTCCCAGCAGACCGGAGGACGCAGTGGGGATTTGTACTGGTGTCCCGACGTGGAGGCGTGGCAACGCTGCTGGGCACACACCTGAGTGCGTGGCGTTTGTCACGTGTGTTGATGTGTGTTAGCATGAGCATTCGTGTGTGTGTTAAGCAGTTGTATACAAAGAGGCAGAGATGCTGTCATATTGTCCTGGAATTCATTAGATATATATATATATATCCACACACTTTCTGATCCTAAAAGAATACACACCTCTATTTATCGACAGCTACATTACAACTCGCCCCCAGATGTAGCGACTTCAAACACAAGCGTTTATTCCCTCACGTGGCATGAGGGTCAGGAACTGGGCGCCTCAGCTGGGTGCTTCTGACTCAGGGTCTCAGCTGGGGCTCGGGGACTGGTCCCTGTCACGGCTGTTGGCGGGATGCAGCAGGCTCCTGGTGGCCGCTGGCAAAGAGGCCTCGCCTTAGGTCCTTGTGTCCTCGTGAGAAGGCAGCCGGCTTCCCCCGGAGTGAGCCCTTCATGACCTGGTCACACTGTCCCTTCCACTGAACCTCTTTTTTAAATTATTTCCGTTACCATGGATATCAGCATCTCTATTCTTTAACCCCAAGTCCCTTTGGCCAGCCCACACCCTTTGGGAGGGGGGAATGTTGGAGGAGGATTTGCAGACATACTTTAGAACCATCACAACACCCGCTGGCACCTGTTCGAAAGCACAAGGAAGGAGAACAGAACCCGTCCACACTGAACACAGCGGGTGTTTCCCTCTCCCCGCGTGGGCGTCCGCGTCCCTGCTACCCCCTTGTCCCCCGGCCGTCCCGCGGGCTTCCGGGAGCGGCTGTCTGAGCACGAGGCACTCTGGGAAGCCCTGTGCTCTGCATGAAAGCCGGTCACCTTCAGGAACCGCTCTGTCCCGATGGGCTGTGAACGCGATCTCTGCGTCTCCCCTCTCGGCCTCCATAGCCCAGAACATCGTTGCGGGGACTGGCGTTGGCATCAGCCACGAGCTCATCACTCTGGAGGTCACGTCCCCGGAGGTCCCGGACCTGACCCTCATTGACCTTCCCGGCATTGCCAGGGTGCCGGTGGGAAACCAGCCGCAGGACATCGGCGCGCAGGTGAGGCTGCCCGCCGGGAGCTGGCCAGGGGCCAGGCTGAATTTGGGGCGATGCCAGAGGCCGCCGGCCACCCCGAGGGCTCCGGTGTGTCTCCCCAGCCCTCACTGTGAGTGGTTGGCGAGGGGACACGGGGGTAAGGTGACCAGACATCCCGCTTTGGGCGGGACAGTCCTGATTTTTAACAATTTGTTCCACGTCCCACGGGGTTTTAAAAAAGTCCCGATTTTTGGAAAGAATGCACGACAAGCTAGGGAACGGCGGGAGATAGACCCAATTTTTAATCAAGAACCCCTTCCCCCCCGGTCAATGGTGTCCCGCTTTACCCATGTTAAAATCTGGTCACCTGGACCGTCCCAGGCAGGGGCTCCACCTCAGGATCTGACCAGAGCCTGGCAGGTCATAGGGACAGGGACAGTGACCCAGGGGGGCTGCCCGTGCACGGAACAGCTCACGCCGTGCCTGACACCATACGGGCTCAGGTCATCAGCTGCCCCGACACCCAAATTTGAAATTTGAATTTGTCCATGAAATCTGCCAACATTAGCGACAACCTTTGAAAGACTCACGGCCCGTAAGATAACCGAGCGCGGCCTGTGATGCCTGGTCGGCGTCACAGTGGGGAGGGGGACAGGCACAGGACAGCCATGACCCAGAGCAAGCCACAGCCGCAGAGGAGGGGACAGGACAGGCGTGTGCAGACGGGGGCGACCCTGGTGTCCTCGCCACCTGTCCCGCCGTGGGGCTGGGTGACCAGAGGTGTACGGACCCCTCCTTGGGGTGGTTCCTGGTGTCCATCAGATCAAGGCGCTCATCAAGAAGTACATCGAGAGGCAGCAGACCATCAACCTGGTGGTGGTGCCCTGCAACGTGGACATCGCCACCACCGAGGCGCTGAGCATGGCTCAGGAGGTGGACCCCGATGGAGACAGGACCATAGGTGAGAAGAACCAGGTTCCCAGAGGACGGAAGTGGGGGGCGGGCGTGGTCCTGGGATGAGGCCAGCGGGAGGGGCTCCCACACCCGGCATTACATCCACGGCTGTTCCACAGAAGCTCCATGGGCTCGGGGTGCATCCGTGCACCGCAGAGGGGTCACTGTCACTCCCAGTCAGGGTTGGATGTGTCGCCAGAATCTGGCTCTTCACGCCCCCTCCTCTCGTGCCTCATGGGCATCCGTGAACCCCTCGGGTCGGGGACAGACCCACCTTATTTGCGGGGGAGTGGCCCTTCAGCCCTGCCATCCCCGGGGACCGTTCCTGGTGCTCCTGGGTGCGTGGGCCTGACCTTGCCAGGGCCTCAGTGAGCACCCCGCCAGCCTGGCTCCGCAGCGGGCCTGCCTGCAGGACGCGGGTTCAAGCAGAACGCTCCGCGGGGAGCTGAGGCGTCTTATATTTCTTTTTAATGTCACCGTGGAAGACCTTCTAGGGGACTTGGTTTCAGACCACAGCCCACCTCCTCCCTTACTAGCTCCATAGCCCCGGGCGATGCATTTCACCTCTTCCAGCCTCAACTTCCTCGTCTGTAACTTTGGACTGATAGTAACACCTGCCTGCTAGGGTTGTTGGGAGGGTCACGGGAAGAAATGCTGTGTGCACGTAGTATTTTCTCAGCAAAGGACAGCTGCTGTTGTTTAAAAATATTATTTGTTATCATTTCACCAGTTAGTCTGTCTACCCATAGAGTTTATCTTCCTGAAAACATGGAAACCATTTTCCTCAAATGAATGGATACTCATTACAGAATTGCCTGGCTTCCCACAATGTTTCCAGAAAGGATAGAAATACATATTGGGAGTATACGTCAAGTATTGTAATGTTTTACTGTTAGCCACACTCTACGTGTGCCTGCTAACATTGACTTCTACAGGCATCTCAACACGCAGAGCCACAGAGAAAATTCTAGTCATTGTAATTTCAGATGCTTTTACTTCTCACAGTCATACCTCCTAAGGGATGTCTTAGTGGTGACCAGAATAGGTAATATCATCTGTCTAGTACATAGATCTATTTGGATATTACTAGTAACACTTATTAATCGCCCGTTTTCTGGTTATCTCATTAGCTATAAACTCAAATAACCAAATGCTTCCATTAAACCTGAGCAATGCTCAGGATGAATCTACCCAAGTCACAGAGTCTACACAATCAGACCTCCATCTAACCCAAACAGCACTACAACATCGATGCACATTTTCTCTTCTATTCATTCTAGGTCAAGTCTAGACATAGAGAAGAGAGTGCTAGATTTAACAAGGAAATAGAATGTACACCCATGTACATAGCAGCATTATTCACAATAGCCAAGGTGACAGCAGACCTAGGGTCTATCAAGAGATGAGTGGATAAGCAAACTGTGGTTTATCTGCACGATGGAGAATTGTTCAGCCTTAGACAGGGAGGACCACACGCAGCTACCTGGACGAACCTGGAGGACAGGCTGAGTGAAATAAGCCAGTCACAAAAGGACAAACACTGTGATTCCACTTGTATGAGATACTTAGAGTCATCAAATTCATAAGCACAGACAGCAGAGTGGTGGCTGCCCGGGGTTGGGGACAAAGGGGACAGAGTTCACCAATGGGCATAGTGTTTCAGTTTGGGGAGATGAAAAAAATCTTGAAGATGGATGGGGGTGATGGTTACACACTAGTGAGAATATGCTTAATGCCAGTGAGCTGCACACTTAAACATGGCTAGAGTGGTAGCTTTCGTGTCATGTTATGTTACCACAATTTTTAAAAATGCATTTTTGTTAATGGGGTGACTGAGGGTAAACTGAAGAGAGAAGCATCATGTTTTTGTTGGTGTAGTTATTCTCTTGTACACGAGTATATATTACCACAATCTTAAAAAAAAGAAAAAGAAAAAGGAAAGTGAACAGATTACCGCAATTCTAATTGCAAGCCTTCATTTTTATTACATTATCACTCATTCTCAGAACAAAGTACGATGATCTAGGCTTTCATGAATAATTGCTGGTTCTACGGAAGAGCCTTGTAGGTTGCTGTCTGCCCGCCAGGAGAGATCCATCCCTTCTTTGTGGACGGAAGGGGCAAAAGTCACCCTGATTCCATTAGTAACATGAGGTCTGTGCTCACACGGCCTTTTCGGGAGTATAACGATACGCTCTTAAATGGAACCTTACTGTAAGAAGACAGAGAGAGAAATTCAACTGCGTAAGTGCCAGGAAAGCGTCCTGGGAACACAGCGATAGAGGCTGTGAGTTGCAACGACGCCTGCTGCCCTAGCGTCTGGCACACACACGTTTGTTAAGTGACTTGCCCAAGGCAATCTGAATGGAGCGAGTGGGGGAGCAAATGAGAGGGGTCGTTGTGGAACAAAGGGACGAGTGACTTCAAGCACTGGGCGAGCCAGGCTGCAGAAGACTATGTTGGTCCTGGAGCCTGGCAGGGGGCCGACTATATTTGAGGAGAAGACTGACCATTCCGTTGCCCTTCTTTGTATAAGTGTCCAGCCATGGGACCTGAGAAATAGAGGCACCATGGCGGGTGTTTTTCTGGACAGCCCTCTATTTGGTTTCTTGGCAGTCCCAAGGTGGCCACTTCTGCATGTCCTTGGTGGCTGAGCTTCGGTTCAGCAAGACTGCAGGCAGTTCTCAGTGATGGTCCTTCTCTAGTTTCGTGGTCATTTTGCTGTGGTCCTGGGAGGAGGCAGGCTGAGCATTTACGTCCGCCGGCACGTGGACCGGAAACCTCTCCATCACCCTCTTTCCTCATCTCGCAGGGATCCTGACCAAACCAGACCTAGTGGACAAGGGCACCGAGAAGCTTATCGTGAACGTGGCACAGAACCTCACGTACCCGCTCAAGAAGGGCTACATGATTGTCAAGTGCCGGGGCCAGCAGGAGATCACCAACCAGCTGAGCTTGGCAGAGGCCACCAGGAAGGAAACGACGTTCTTCCAGACACACCCGTATTTCAGGTGAGCCGCCGTAGGACCACCCCAGACCCGGCCTCCACAGAAGCCAGCCCCACCGGCCCGACTCGGCCGCCGCGACAACCGGACTGCACGTAACGAGCGCGCCTAACCTCGCCTGGCCTCTGTTTCGGGGTGACGTGTAGGGGCTCATTTAAGCAAGTCCTTTTTTCTTGGACTCCAATGACGGTGCCGACTGAAAGTTGTCCCGCAGCATTTCGCAGAGCATAGGTCACACGGGTAAGGTGACCAGACGTCCCGCTTTGGGCGGGACAGTCCCGATGTTTAACAATTTGTCCCGCATCCCGCAGTGTTTTAAAAAAGTCCCGATGTTTGGAAAGAATGCACGACAAGCTAGGGAATGGCGGGAGATAGACCCAATTTTTAATCAAGAACCCCCTCCCCTCCGGTCAATGGTGTCCCGCTTTACCAATGTTAACATCTGGTCACCTTATTTTAATTGCATTATTAGTTTTCGGAGCAGGGGGTTGCTATGGGGCTGTAGGAGTTCCTTATACTTTGTAAAGATTCAGCCCCGATGAGCTACAGCGCTTGAACGTGTTTTCGCTCGTTCTGTAGGTTGGCTTTTCCTCTGTTGTTTTCTTTGGGGCGCAGAAGCTTTTCAGATGAACGTAGTCCCACGTTACCCTCTCTTCTTCTGTTGTCTGCGTTTCTCGCATCAGATCCAGGAAATCATTTGAGACCAAGGTCAGGAAGAGTTTTCCCCTGTGTTTTTCTGTAGGAGTTTACGGTGTCAGGTCTTACCGTTAAGCCTTCAGTCAATCGTCAGTTGACTTCTGTGTCCCCCTGGCATGGGGACAGACAGTTCTCACATCGCTGGTTGAGGAGAGTCCCCTTTCCCCGCTGGGTACTCCTGGCACCGTCAGGGAAGACGGGTTGGCCGCACGGGCCTGGGTTGGCTTCCGCGCTGTCTGTTCCCCGCGTGTCTGTCTGTATTCTGGCCCCGTGCTGTTTCGTCCCGGCCCGCAGTAGCTTTGTGTGATACTATATTTTGAAATCAGGAAGCGGGATGCTTCCAGCTTTGTTCTTCTTTCTCAAGGCGGCTTTGGCTCTTCAGGGATAAACATTTCTTACAAGCAATACAGTATTCGTTTGGGCAAGCCACTAAACCTCTATGAAGTTAGGTTTGCTTTCCTGCAGATACAAAGCTGACTTGTTCATGAGTGTGTGTGTGGGAGGGGGGATGCTAACACGACCCTTCGTAGCTCGTAGCTCATGTCATAACCAGCACCTGCCCTCACACACCTCCAGGCTTTTCTGAGGCTGTGTGTCCCCCACCCCCACCCCCCAGGGACCTGAGGCGCCTGCCCACTTACAAAGCCCGGTACTGGGGAGACGGCTGCGTGGGCCCTTCCCGAACCCACGTGTGCCCTATCATTTCAGAGCCCTGCTGGAGGAAGGCAAGGCCACAGTGCCCCGGCTGGCAGAGAGGCTCACCCATGAGCTCATCTCCCACATCAACGTGAGTCAGGGTTGGGTAGCGAGTTACACACGATCAGCCTGTCTGGGTCCCCCTCTGGGTCTCAAGGTGGCTAAGACACCCCACGGAACTGCAGGCAAGCACGCACATCCTAAAAACCACGCCGCGCATGGCCCGAGGCTCACAGGGGAGCGTCTGAAACAGGGAAGGCACAGCCGCCTAACAGTGACATGAGACACTGGAGCCGTCAAGTTGGGGGAAGCAAAAAGGAAGGAAACTCGGAGACCCGCTGAGTGGTGTCAAAAAGGAATGAACACCAAGTTCGCGATTTTTTTTTTCTTTTTCTCGGTGGGCTGTTAACACTTCACAGTATAAACGGCATTTTTTCCAGCCTCCGGCGTGGAAGAAACACATGTTCCATGTCCACAGAGTCTCAAAACTGGGCAACTGCAGACGGCCCTGTTGCGACACCATGGAAAGCGTGTGGCTTCACGCTCGGGGAGAAATGGGTGCTTGCAGGGCTCCCCTGAACCTGGGTGCGTGCGGCTGAACCACACGCCAAGACTAAGGCCAACCCTTGGGGCAGAGGTGGCCCCAGGGCCTGGGTCCCGGTCCCCGCTGAGCTGCGTGTCAGACAAAAAAAAAAAATGAGCCCTGTGAGCCAGGAAATACACACTCGAAAAACGCTCAGCTGGAAGGAGCTGGGGGTTCTGGAATGAGTGCGCACAGAATCACCTGCGAATTCTGTGAACACTCATATTCCTGGGCCTTGGTCGGTCTCGTGCGGGGCCCTAGCGTTTGCCTTTGTAAGCTCCCAGGCTATGCGGGGCACACACCTGGGGCAGCCCTGGTAGCAGCGGAACACCCTCATGTGGCAGAAGAAGGCTCCGAAAGAGAGAACGCCGTCCAATGGAGGATGCATCTCCTTGGCGTGCATTTCTCTTTTTTTTTAAGTTTATTTATTTTATTAATTTTTTGACAGAGAGAGAGAGAGATACAGAGACAGAGACAGAGAGAGAGCTGAACTGGGGGCACTCCCCAGTTCAGCACATGGGTCCGCACAGGCTGGGAACGGGATTCGATCCTCGGTCCCCGGGGCTGCAAAGTGAGCGCTTATCCCACTGAGCCATCCCGGCTTTCCCCTTTGGCGTGCATTTCGATAACTTCCTCCAGAGTATACCTCTCAGCGTGTACATAGGTTACATTAAAATTTGAATTAAATTTGTAATACTTTAAATGGATTTTTAAAAATGTGTATCAAAACGGTTATAACAATTATAATTTGAAACATCGAAACTTTCATACATTTCTGCCGATCCAACAAAATGTAAAAATAAAAAAGAAAGAAAACAGAGTCCGTGAGCCCTTCTGAACTGCCAGGCCTCAGCCACCGTTTTCGTCATTGTCTGCAGCCTTGGCCGACTGCCCCTCAATAACCTTCCCGGGCTGGCCGCAGCGACCTCATGCACAGACGCTGTCCTCGTCTGTAGTCTGTATCGGCAGGGTTCGCCGGCGCGGGCGGGGGAGGTGGTGAGCCGCACGCTAACTGCGAAGCTGCCACTTGCTAACTAGCTTGGCCCTGTGCCTCTCGGAGCCTTCGGGGCCTCTAACAGAAAGGAGGCAGTAAAGCCGCACACGTTACTGCGGAGTGGGGCTTCACCGAGAGGTGGGGGGCTTGGAGCGATGCTGGGCCCTGAGACAGCCCTGCACAGGGCCACCCTGCATCCTTCCTGCTCCTTGTCCTCATCGGCATCCCTGATGGCTTAGGACGGTGCCCAGCCTGACACCAACACCCCAGACAGATCCTCTACCCAGGCACCGCTGGTCAGTTTGGAACCCTCCGATGGTCACCAATGGAACGTGTTACTAACGAAAGCTGACAGTGTATCCAAGGGCACTTGTTCTCAAAATGCAAAGCAGCGAGTCAAACCAAACCAAAAGCAAGCCCCAGCCACCACCTGCTCCTGCCACACTCTAGCTGCCTCCTGGAAGTGCAGGCTCTGCTCCACCACCTGCCAAGCGCCCCCAGGCCCTGCCAAGCACCCCCAGGCCCTGCCGAGCGCCCCCAGGGCCTGCCGAGCACCCCCACGGCCTGCCGAGCGCCGCCAGGGCCTGCCGAGCACCCCCACGGCCTGCCGAGCGCCCCCAGGGGCTGCCGAGCGCCCCCAGGGCCTGCCGAACACCCCCACGGCCTGCCGAGCGCCCCCAGGGGCTGCCGAGCGCCCCCAGGGCCTGCCGAGCACCCCCACGGCCTGCCGAGCGCCGCCAGGGCCTGCCGAGCACCCCCACGGCCTGCCGAGCGCCCCCAGGGGCTGCCGAGTGCCCCCCAGGCCCTGCCAAGTGCCTCCACGGCCTGCTGAGCACCCCCAGGGGCTGCCGAGCACCCCCGGTTTCTCCAGGGGCCCTCATCTCAGTGCGCTTCACACAATAGTAGGAGTTCTGCACCCCCCACCCCCAATGCTTCCAAACGGGACTCGGTCCCCTGCCCCAGGCACCTGGGAGCTGATTGCAAGCTGTAGAGTCTCACTGTTTGCTATTATTTTTTCAGAAATCACTCCCGTTGTTGGAAAATCAAATACGGGAGAGCCACCAGAGTGCGACAGACGAGCTGCACCAGTGTGGGGACAACGTCCCCAGCACCGACGCGGATAGGGTGTTCTTTCTGGTTGAGGTGAGCGTGCGGGGGATGGGCCAGCGCATCCCGAGTGGCCCTCTGTGCTCCCCGCCTGTGTCCTGCCCCCACCATCTCCCCTGGGAGATGAGGCGGTTGGGTGGGTGATCTGACCCCTTGTGACTCTCCCCCGTCCCCCCTACGCCACACGATGGGCCCCCAGGTCCCTGCTCTATAGTGCGATCCCCGCACAGATTGGTCTTCTTTCATTTTCAGAAAATTAAGATGTTTAATCAGGACATTGTTAAGTTAGTAGAAGGAGAAGAAATCGTAAAGGAAGACGAGACCCGCTTATACAACAAACTCAGAGAGGAGTTCAGAAACTGGGTACTTATCCTTGCAGCCAATACCAAAAAAGGTGAGTCGGTCGTGGGGCAGGCCGGCGCCCGAAGGCCAGGGCTCATGTGCCAAGACCAGCAGCTCCTGCCGGTTCCGGGGATGCGGGGCAAGAGCTAGTCTGCCCACCCCAGGGCCCAGGGGCCCCTCCGGGAAGCCGGCAGGTCTTTCCCGCCATCAGCATACAGCACGGTGTGCACCCACCCAGCGGGAAGCGACTCCCCCTGCCCGGCTGTCCTCTTGCGTCTCTGTCCTGAGGGGACAATTTCGCTCCCCCCATCCTCCCCTTCTTCACCCCTAATCCAAGACCAGAGAGGTCACACTTAGATAAGAACCTCCTTGCTCTGCCCTTCCATTTGGCTGCAGCCCAGATGTGTGCGCATGCGTGTGCATGTCTGTGTGTGTGTGTGTGTGTGCACGAGTGAGCGTGTGTGTGTGTGTTCTTAGTTCATCTGGGCGCTTGATACAAACAGCACTAGTCGCCCCCTGGTAGGAAACCTGCAGCCTGTGTTCTTGAGACCTGTAGGCGCTGCAAGAATGTAACGTCCTTCACTGCGTTGATCCGATTCTTCTCTCCCGACGGGAAGCACGACCTTCTCTGCCTCTCAGGGCGATGGCTCTCAGCTGAAACACCTTGTTAGGGAATGAGAGTCTGTTCCTTGAAAGGCCTTGTCAGACCACGTATTTCTTATTTTTTCCATTGTGAAAAGAACTTCCCTGAGAAACATTGCCTTCGGGTACACGGGTGGGGGTGGGGGTGCGAGATTCCAGAACAGGCCTGTGAACTTCTCCGCGCTCCCCCGCGGCGGCTTGTCTCGCGTTGCAGTGAAAAGCGTGATTCACGAAGAAGTCTCGAAATACGAAAAGCAGTACCGCGGCAAAGAGCTCGTGGGGTTCGTCAACTACAAGACCTTCGAGACCGTTGTGAGGCAGTACATTGAGCAGCTGGTCGACCCCGCCCTGGAGATTCTGCAGAAGGTGGAGGGTGAGGCTGCCTCAGGGGCTGTCTTGCCCAGGACCCTGCAGGGCCTTCCGCCGCCCCCGGGCGCTGCAGAGAGGACGGGAATGGACCGGTCAGGCCAGCAGGCCTCCTTTGCCCACTTTGGGGGTGGGGGCAGGGCCTCCCCCTCCCGCAGCTGTGTGACGAACGGCCAGAGGCGGAGCCCCAAACACGACCTCGCACTCCGCAGGACAGAAAGGAGACAGGACCTGCTCGGGGTGGGCGGTGCCGGTCCACGCTGTTGCGTCTCCCTGGGTCTCTGTGCACCCCCTCTTCTCTCTCAGCCTGTAAATCTGGGGAGCTCAGCCTTAGAACAGGGTCACGGCTCATGAGACCCCCCGCCGGTGTCTTGAACCCATTTCGTTTCTGCGCACATTTCACGGATGGTTTTTCTTTCTTCTTCCGTCAGAAATTATCCGGCAGACATTCGTGGACACGGCCAAAACGCATTTTGGCGAATTCTCCAACCTGAATCAGATAGTCCAGGTAAGCGGCCCCGGGTCCCTAGCGGTCCCCTTCCTGCTGGCTGGCCGGCCGGTCTGGGTCTGTCCCTGGAAAGAAGTCAGACATGCACTGTCATTTGTAAGCGCACGCGCGGACGGGGCTCGTGCTGTTCGGCTTCTCTCAGGCATTGGGGGGCCCTCCCCGGGAACGGCGAAACCCAGCCGGGAGCGGGTTCTGTCTCCAGCAACGCGAGACACGTAACCATTTAGGGTTTTCACGTAACAATTTAGCAGCGCCCCCTGAGCCCCTGTCTCAGGATGGGGGGACTCCACCCGTGTTCTAGAGAACAGTCCCCCTCTGCCCAGGCCCGTGCGGTGTGTGTCAGAACCACGGGCCACAACCTCAATCCAGGTGAGCCAGGAAATACCTGTGGGGCCCGTTCCCACAGTAGCCAAGCTTCATTTTCCCTGCGCCTCTTGGGCCTCCAGCGTTCCCAGGGCTGCGTGGGAGTCCGGGGGCCTCCCCGGGGTCCCTGATCGCCTCCAGGCTAGAATCTCACTAGAGGTGCGAGCTGCACCCCCAGCCTCAGGGGTCGGCCCCCTGGGTCCCCGTGCTCCTGCCCGCCGGGCACAGAGACTGAGGAAACGCCAGCACCAGGGCCCGCCTTGGCACCGTCTTCTGAGAGCTAAGAAATCTCAGCGTGGCTCCCTATGCCACAGGGCAGACACGATGTCCTCGGTTCTTTTCCCAGACGCCTTTGACAATGGGGGTGTCACAGGATTTCTGGGAAACAGATCAAGCTGTCACCCTACGGGGTTCCCGGGCACTGGTGTCATTCTTGAAAGCTTGGGTTTCAAGCCAACTAGAGAGAAGAGAGCAACGGACGTAAAAACGTGAACCGAACCACAGTTGAGGAAGCGGAAAGAGGGTGACGCGGGGGACAGTGGAGGTCGTGGTCGAGAGAAAACCTGGGCGGGGGGCGAGGTGGGACTGGCACGTCCTAGGAGCGCGGGGACTTCGTGGACAGCGAGGACAGCAGCCCCAGGTGACGTGGGGACCTTCTGGAAACTGCCACCTCATTGTGTGTTCATCATATTCATAGTACTTCCAAGCGACGCGCTTCTCTTTGTTGTTTGTTTGTTTGTTTGTTTGTTTAAAGGATTTTTTTTTTTGACAGAGAGAGAGACAGAGACAGAGAGAGAACTGAGCTGGGGGCACTCCCCAGCTCAGCATATGGGTCCACACGGGCCGGGGCCAGGATTCGATCCTCGGTCTCCGGGGCTGCAAAGTGAGCGCTCAACCCACTGAGCCATCCCGGCTTCTCCTCGTTTCTCTTTCTTATCCAACCAGAACAAGATCGAAGACATAAAACTGAAACAAGTGGAAACAGGGAGAAACCTGATCCGGCTGCAGTTCCGGATGGAGCAGCTGGTCTTCTGCCAGGACCAGCTGTACAGCTCGATTCTGAAAGAAGTCCGAAAAGAGGTGTTTAATCCGATCAATGTGACGCCGACGACCTTTTCGTTCAATCTGCCCTCTTCCAATGAGTCTTCGTCTTCATCCATCGCCGAAATCGGGGTGCACCTGAGTGCGTACTTCTCGGTGAGCGTGGGCGCCCCGGGCAGCCCGTTGCCGTGTGTGCTGGGCGGAGGGGAGTGGGGTGTCCTGGTGGAGAGCAGCTGAGCTGAGTGAAGGATGGAGGAACCACCAGGGAGGACGAAACCCTTTCTGCTCCGTGAACTAGTCACGTATTATCTCATTTATATTTCACAGTAACCCTACCAAGACACTGAGTGAGCTTGCCCCCAATCTAGTGCCTCCAGGTACTTTCTGTTTCATGCTGGGCATGAACCACAACAGGTACGATGACCAGGACGCAGCAAAATGCAATAAGCACGGTCCTTACTGGCTGCCATGTAGCTGTTCCCCGACGTTCAGAAGACACTCGGCTCCAGAAATGCCTGAAACTCACCAGCTTCACAAAAAACACGAATGAAGATCCTTTCCCTAGATTCTGAGACCTAATCAACTTCGTGGTTTCTAACCACCCCCAACCCCACCGTCTGGCTTCCCTCATTGGAAGAAGACTTGTCTTGGGCCACCCATCAAATGCACTAACATGAACGATAGCAGATAAGCTAACAAAAACACAAACAAAATATCATAACGCTTTGAGTTTGTGTAGGGCCGCATTCAAAGCCATCCTGGCCCGCCGGTTGGACACCCCTGAACTGAAGTATTAGGGGCCCCAGAAAGGAAGGTAGTGGTTAAGCTGCAAAGAGGCCCAGCTCCTGTAGCCTTAATCTGAGAGAAGGTAGAGTTTCCTGGAGCCGGAGTCCAGCGCCTGTCAAACTGGGGACGCCACAGGGAAGGCAGGGGCCAGCCCGGAAGCACATCCCTGTCTGTTCCCAGAGGGGCGTCCCGCAAGGCGGCGTGAAGACCAGCGGGAGACGCTCCCGGGACCCCGGGCTGCCCGGAATGTGCTCTGGGTTTGCTAGCGGGCCAGGTGGGCTCTGAGCACCAGAGGGAAAATCGGGCCTCCCAGACACACCTGTCCCACGTTTTGATACCGAACACTGGAGTTGGGGGCACGGGATCCCCCCAGGCCTTAGCAAGACGACCATGCACACACCTGGAACCCCAAAGCTTCTGCCTGGGGCGGAGACCCCCATCAGCTCACTCTTCTCACCCCCTCCCTCTTCCAGGAAACCAGCAACCGGCTCGCCAACCAGATCCCGTTGATCATTCAGTACTTTATGCTCCAGGAGAACGGGGACTGCCTGCAGAAAGCCGCCATGCACGTGCTGCAGGAGAAGGAGCACTACTCCTGGCTGCTCCAGGAGCACAGCGAGACCACCGCCAAGAGGCAGTTCCTCAAGGAGAAGATCTACCGGCTCACCGAGGCGCGGCGCGCGCTCTGCAGGTTCTCCTGCTGAAGGGGACACCCGTGCCTCCCGCTGTGCTGTCCCTGGAAGGGGACGGGGTCCGGGACTCTCCTGCAGCTGCCTTGGGTTTGCTGCCCCGGCTCAGCGCCGGAGTTTGTGGCCGGCAGCCCTCCTGCGCCCAGATCTGTCACCCCCCACCCCGCGACCCCCAGCTGCAGCATTCTTAACGACGGCTTTCCTGCGTGGCTAATGTGCCCCCCACACACACACACCACCCCGAGGGGCCCCAGAGCGGGAGGTCCGTGTGACATCCTTTTGGATTCCCAGCCTCTGGCGCCGCTGCACGCGGTGGACCCAGCCTGGGGTTGGGCCTGGGGCTCGGGTCCAGGCTTCGGGGTTCCGGATGGCGTCCCTCAGCTGGTCGTGCATGTCACCTTCTGCAGACCTGTTGCCTAGCCCCCCCGGGGGCCGGGGGCCTGAGCAGCCTCCTTTTTAGTGCCTGTCATCTCCCCAGTTCTGACGAGCTCCCCCGGCTGTGTTTGGTCGTGAAGGGAAATGTCATGAGGAGAAGCCTTTTTTAAGATCGTGCAGCGCCGCACACCAGGGGTCACCTCTAAACACCGGGGTGACGCTGGTTTTATGTTCTCCTGCACGCTGGCGCTTCCCTCATGGGACTTGCAGGAGGGTAAGCGGAACCATTCCTGCAAACCACCTGTCCCGCACGGCTGCGAGCCTCTGTCCCAGACCTCCGTTCCCTTACCGCTCGGCTGGTAGAACAGCCCTGCCCGCCGGCCCTGTATGTTTATTTAGTTTTTGTTCTTCAGCCAATTTTGGTATATATGGCGTTAGATCAGAGTCCAGTTTTATTCTTCTGTGTGCAGATCTTCAGTTTCCCCAGCCCCATTTATTACAAAAACTGTCCTTTTCCCCATGGGCCTTGGCTCCCTTAATTAAAAATAAAAAACGAGGGTTTATTTCTGGATTCTCTGTTTCATTCCATTGTTTGGTCTCTCTCTCTCTCTCTCTCTCTCTCTCTCTCTCTCTCTCTCTCTCATAGACGATAGATACATAGATACATAGATGACAGATACATAGATAGATGATGTAGATAGATAGATAGATAGATAGATAGATAGATGGATGTATACAGTGTGATACTTGTATACAGACAGATATATTTGTATACAAGTACCACACTGTTTTGATAACTAGCTTTGTAGTGTTTCAACATCAGGAAGTGTGAGACCTCCAGCTTTGTTCTTTGTCAGGATTGTTTTGGCTGTTTGGGTTCCTTATGATGCCAAATGAATTTTAGGATGGGTTTTTGTAATCTGTGCAAAATATGTTGGGATTTTGACAGAAATTGCATTGACTATGTAAGTCACATGGGTAGTATTTGCATATGAACATTATTAATTCTTCCATCACAAACACAGGATGACTTTTCTACTTATTTATGCCTATTTTAATTTTTTTTCTTTTTTTCTTTTTTTTTTTTTTT
>PVKE010008826.1:0-21356 GCA_004027555.1 Craseonycteris thonglongyai | reverse complement strand
AGCAATGTTTTGTACAAGTCTTTCACTTCCTTTTTTTTTTTTTAAATACAAGTTTTGGTTTTTTTTAAGATTTATTTTTATTGTTTTTTGACAGAGAGACAGACAGAGAGAGACAGAGAGAAGGGGGAGGGCCCAGAGTAGTCTCCATAGTTGACAGCACTAGTTTTCCATATAGTTTCACTCCACAGGTGGGCACAGGGCTGCACAGGGCAGGAACTGGGCCGGGAGCCTCCCGCATAGGCCCGGGCAAGAACTGAACTGGGGGCACAGCCCAGTTCAGCATAAGGGTCCACATGGGCCGGAGCTGGAATTCAATCCTTGGGCTCTGGGGCTGCAAAGCAAGCGCTTAACCCGCTGAGCCATCCCAGCTTCCCTCACTTCCTTGACTAATTCCTAAGTATTGTATTCCTTTTGATGCTATGGTCAATGTAAATGTTTTTGTAATTTTATTTTCAGATTACTCATTGTTAGTCTACAGAAATGCAACTGATTTTTGTGTGTTGATTTTGTATCCTTCCACTTTGTTGAATTCACTTATTAGTTATAATAGCTTTTGTGGCATCTTTATGGCTTGGTTTTCCACATACATGTTCATGTCATCTGTGAACAAAGATCATTTTACTTCCTCCTTTCTTGTTTGGAAGCTGTTTATTTCTTTATCTTGCCTAGTTGGGCTACAACTTCCTATACTATGTCGAATGAAAGTGGCAAAAGAGGGGACTCTTGTAAAGTTACTCTGGTTTTAAAGGACTTTTGTGATATTGAAGCTAAAGATGAAGCAAGTTTAAAAGACAGAACACTGGCCGTGGTTTAGCTGTCCTTTACCTCCTCTGCTTTTTAATTTGGCTCCCCTCCCCACCCCTCCGCCCTTTTGTGAGTGAGGTCACATGTACAAATACTCAATAGTAGAGCTAAAGACAAGAATCAAATCTCTTCGAGGTCATGTGTGGAGAGAAATTAGCACAGTGCCTGCCAGGGTCAACATTCCACGGACACTCCACCACCAAGACGGGGCCTTTGTAGTAGAAGAGACTGCGTTGGGGTCTGTGTGCTTCCTACACTGTAAACTGTGGAGCCCAGTCCCGGCAGAGTGAGCTGGAATGTGAAGATATGATGGAAGGAGCAGGCTGGCCGGTGCCCGAGACCCCCTGGGGAGAGGTCCTGGGAAAGGCAGGTGACACATGGTGGCATCACCATGTGGAAAATAAGTTTACACCGGTTGCCATCCCAGGAATGGCCACCAACCTCCACCCAGTGTCTGGGCATTGGACCCCTGGCTCCCACTCAGCTCCACCAGACTTCCAGCATCTGTCCCCTGGTGGCAGGGCTCGCTGAGGGGACGTGGGGCAGACAGGAAGGCGAGACCGGCCTGCCCTTGAAGACCCCGCCCTTCGTGTGCTTGACTTACAAATGAAACGCCCGGAGCATCCCCTTAACCTGCAGGTGGCGTCAGTGGTTTGGGGGCGGCCCCAGATCCTGAAGCCAACGCTGCTGATCGGGGACCACCCTTTGAGAAGCACAGGACTAAGTCAAAAGCACAGAGAAAACGAAACCCAGCCAGGGACGCCTGGCCCAGGAGGGGTTGGGGGGGGGCGGGGCGCCCTCTTCCCCGCCCCCCTCTGGGGATATAGAAATCAATCACAGAGCTTTTTGTGAACCTGAGAGGAGAAAGGAAACTGAAACCGAATCTGAGTGGAGAGGAACCGGGAAGGGTAGGGCGGGGAGGAGACTGGGGAAACGAAAGCTGTAGGGAAACTCCGGAGGTCACCTAAGGACCAGGTCTGCAAGACCAGCGTCAGTCCTCCTACCCATCGTCCATTCCTACATTCACTCATTCATTCCTTCACTTAGAAACAGGTATGGCAACGCCGTGCCGGCAACATGCTGGATTCCAAATGCAACAGCACCCATCACGGACCCGGTCCGGCCGCATAGACAACCTGGTGGCAGAATGGGGTGCTCACAGAGTCACTGCAGCCAAGGCAGTGTGAGGGGTCTGCACTCCACATCAGCAGTGGTGGAGGTCAAGGTCAAACAGGGCACCCCACCCGGGGCAGGCAGGCGGCTCAACTGGGTGCCCTCTGTTTCCCCTCCTGGGAAAACGCCCAGTTCGGGAGGGCAGGAGCAATGCCGAGAAGCCGGCCAGGCACTGCCTTCACTGATGCCCGCTCAGCTCTGCTGGACAAGGCCGGGCAGGCCATGAGTGGGCTGGACACCCCCAGAGAGACCGGGACAGCCCCGGGCCCCCCGCAACCGCACAGGCAGAGGCGCTGGGGCCAGCGGAGCTGCTTGGCGCCAATGTGCCTCCTGGCAGATGCCATGGTTTTGCCAGATGACAAGTTTTAGTGGAGGGAGAAAGCCCTTGTCCGCCTGCCCCCAGCCCACCTGGAAACCCTGTGCCCGTCTCTGTAACCGGGAAGTCACTGAGGCTCAGAGGGCGCACAGGGGACCCCAGTTTCGCCACCCTGAAGCCTTGGATATGAAGCGGGTTACTAAGAAACTCAAGACTGGGCAAAAGCCTGTGGCCCGGGGCTCTCCTGCCTGAGATTCAGGAGGGGCTGCCTCAGGAAGGGAACCTGAGGCTGTCGCCTTAGCCTGACCTGCATGGCGGCCGGCAAACGGCTCCGGGCAGGGGCCCCGTAGCTAGATGTCCCGGGTCCCGTTGTTTCTGGGTGGCCCCGCCGGCCCTAGCCCAGCAGAAGCACTTGGAAGGTGGGAGGAAACGTTCATATTTTTTTAGCCTCCCTCAGGGAAAAAATACATCACTTAGCTTGTTCGCCCTCACAGGTGAGCGACGGGACAGAGGTTTTCTCCTTAATTCCTGGGAGAGCCGTGGTCTCCCATCAAGGCCACCCTGGGTGACTGCCCAGGCCCCCGCGAGGACGCTACGCCCAGGTGACTTTGGACCTGAACCGGGTGGGCGGCCCTGGGAGGCCCCTCCCATGCCCGTGGGGGCAGCCGCGTGGAATTCCGTTTCCTCCAGGCTTTTCTTGACCCCAATAGGCAGAGCCGGGCCAGGTGCTCGGGCCTCTGAGGGGGTCGGGACCTTTCCTCGTCACGGGGGTCTTTGGCAGTGGGGCCTGTTATTGGGGGACTCAGCAGAGCTAAGGAGAATGGGGGTGGGGAACGTCATTCCCCATTCACCCCAGAGTCCCCACAGGGAGGGCACTCGGGTCCACTTGACCTGTTTCCACCGCAGAGAAGTCGGATGAGCCAGGGAGGCTTGAGGGGGAGGACCATGGGGGGCAAGGGGGCGCTTCCTGTAACGTAAGAACCTGTGAGAATCCCTGCAGGTGCTTCAGTGACCCCAGCGAAGCGCCCAGGAGCACTGAAGACCCCCAGTGACTGTCAGCAAATCTGCTCAGAAGACCCTCTGGGGACTCTGGGGACCCCCCGTGCAGGACTATCCAGCTCGGGATGACGGGGCTCTGAGAGCCCTTCGGGGGCAGCAGGCGGGGGGCTGACCGCGCGCCAGCTCCCAGAGCTTCGGTTTCGTTTCTGCGTCTTGCGGCCCGTCCGGTAGTTTCGTTTCCCACCGGGGCCAGGGGATGGGCGGGGCCAGGGATGGGCGGGGCCAGGGGCGGGGCGGGGCGGGCGGGGGCTGGGCGGGGCCAGGGGCGGGGCTGGGCGGGCGAGGGGCGGGGCTCGCGCTGCTTAAAGCGGAGGGGTGGCGGGGTTGTCGCAGGCGGGCGCTGCGCGGGGACGGGTGAGTGTCGCCGCCCGAGGCTGGCAGACGGGCGTCTGGGCGGCGGGCTGGTGCTCCGGGCGTGGGTGCTCCGGGCGTGGGTGCTCCGGGCGTGGGCGCTGCAGGGCGCTGAGTCTCAGCACTAACAGCAGCGGAGACGTCGGCCCCATTCACCGCACGCTGGATTCTACTTCAGGCCCACAGGCTGCTGAGCCTCCCGGGCGACCTCCCGGGTGCCTCTTTTGCTTGAGGGGGTGGGAAGGTGTTGGGGATGGGAACCAAGGGGGTCTCCGAACCCGCAGGGGAAGCGGGGCGCCCTGAGAAAGGTGCGCACCCCCTGCTGCGCGGTCTCAGCTCCCCCCACACACAAGGGCGGACCACTGCCTCCTACCAGTTTGCAGGCCCTGCTATCACCAGTGCAAACCGGACACAAGCAGCAGGGACTGGGGGTGGGGTGCAGGTCCTGCTATGACGGGTGCAAACTGGACACAAGCAGTGTGGGGGGGAGGGGGTGTAGGTCCTGCTATAACCAGTGCAAACTGGACACAAGCAGTGTGGGGGGGAGGGGGTGTAGGTCCTGCTATAACCAGTGCAAACTGGACACAAGCAGCAGTTGGGGGGGTCCTTGGAAGCGCATAGCCAAGGGGTCTTCACGGACCCTGCAGAGTACCGGGCGGGTGAAGTGAGCGCTCCCAGAGCCACCCTGCAGCCAGGACTGCCTGGTGGGAGACACCAGGCAAGCGCAGAAGTGCCCTGTGGGGCCCCTCCCTGGGGAAGCACAGAGATGCCCCGGACTCCCCTTAGCTGGTGCAGCAGGGCACCCCTGCATGGGCGGGCCCCTCCGTCCACTGTCGTTTGTGGGGACAGAGGAGACAGGACTTTCAGGGCTGATGGAAATAACCCAGGGGACGCTGACCGGAGCTGTACGTGTGGGATTTGGGGGATTATTCGACTTTTAAATCAAGCTTTTGTTGGAAGTCGGGCCAAGTGGGCTAACCCTCAGCTGTGAGTTCCAAAGGGTGTCTGCTTTCTACTTTGCAGCAGGGCTGCTGGTCAGGAAGTGTGCCCCCACCCCCCATTTTTTCCTTGTTTCCCTTCTGCCCACCTCCCCACACCCACCTCTGTGCGGCTAGGTAGAGAGCATTAGGGCTAACGGTCTATGTTCTCTCTTTTCGTTATAAAATTTTTGAAAAGCAAAACACTCTCAAGGGAAAATGCACATGTAAGTCCCACAAGATTATTTTTAAAACTAAACCGAATTATGTTGCGTGGGGAGGCTAGAAAAAAAAATATGTTTCCTCCTGCCTTCTAAGTGCTTCTAGCTGGGCTAATGATCAAATTCACAGAGACGGATGAACAGGAGAAAAGCCAAACTTTAACACACGTGCATGGGGCATTCCCATGAGCCTGAAAATCCCAGGCATCGAGGCAAAATTGGGTGCATGTGAGATTTTAGACAAAGGAGAGGAGGGGATGAGGTCCTCGATTTCAGAAGTGAGAACGGGCAGGTGCGGAGCTGAGGTCGAGGGGACACACCTGGCAGGTAAACGCTGGCTGTGCCACCAGAGACAATGGGACAGGGACAGAACGGTCTGCAGACCCCCGCTTGGAGCCTTGCTGTGTAAGGCCAAGGCTGCGAGGCCAAGACTCCTTCCTGAAGCACGTTTTTCTGTCTGAATCTTGAGCTGGAAGCGGGTTGAGCCAAAGGCTCTGAGTCTTTTGTTTCTTAATAATGTCCCCAAAGGGAAAACTTTCGGTCCCCTTCCTGAGCAAGGTGTAGACTCTGGATCGGGCATTCTGTAGGATGTGTTTGGTTGGTGGTTCTTAGAAGTGGGGGTGATATGTGGGCTTAGGAAGCTTCCCCACAAACACACACACTCACTCACACACACAGTAGGGGTGGTCCAGCCACACTGCTGATGGGCTTCCAGGCCTGCCTTGAAAGAATCCACAGATGGGAGACTTGGCAGCCCCCTGAAATGGGGCATAAAAGACACACCACAGCTGGCAGGGGGGGTGGGGTGGGGGATTCAAGTATGTGCTGATGGAAAAAAACAAACACCTGATTCTGGGTGGTGAGCTCACAATGCATCACATAGATGATGTAGTGTAGAATTGTACACCTGGAACCTAGGTAACTGCTGACCCACGTCACCCCAGTACATCTAATGATTGCTGTAAAATCATAAGACACCACAAAACCATGAAAACGTGGGATGCGCTGGTGGCAGGAAGTAGCTCAGACCCGTGTTCACTGGCTGGGGTTTTTTTCAGTTGTAAGATCTTCTGGCCTCTTTAATGCCACCATACATGTCACTGCCGTTCCTGACTGACCACCTGTGTGTCAGAGGACCTTAGCACAACTAGATGATGCATTCGTAGCCGAGAGCATCGTGGGGGGATAGGGGTGGGGGATATTTTCACAGAGCCCTGCTTTGGTCCTCCTGGGACTCATGGTCGTGGCGGTGTGAACCCTGGGGACAAACGATGCAGTCAGGCCACCTGAAGCAGCTGTGGCCTTTACCCTGGGGCCCCAGCCTGGGACCCCAGCCTGGGACACTCAGGGCACACTGTCTTTCCGGAGTCCAGGGAGTTAGGGGTCAGGGAACAAATTTCCAGGTCGCCACATTCCAGGCAGTACTTTATAAAACTGATCGCCTTTCAAAATCGCCTTTCTCTTGCTTTCCGACAAAATGCATGCACCCCCCTGCCCCCTGCATCTTTCCAACCTTGGCCTTGCACCTGCACCCATATTGAGGAAGATTGTATAACTCTTAGGGGGACAGTCCCCCCCAACAGAAGCACAGAAAAGGGGGTTGATTCAGGCGGTAAATTTGCAGCCTGAATTCTCTGCCTTAGAATTGAGACATTTAAAGTTTACCAAAAGGATTCTGGGAACGGGCTTCAAAGCGTTGTCAGCAACGAGACTGTACCTGAGTGAGTCCCTGGGGTCTGGGTCTCATTTCTACGTTTTGCATGCTTTCAAGGAGGTGAGTGGGAGCAGCTCTGCATTTCCACCCAGCGCGTCAAGTAAAAGGAAGGTATATCGGAGGTAAATAGACACTTCATAATTTTTATATTTATTTCAAGTTAGGAAAAATATTCTAGTTGACTCTTACTCAAGATTATTAGATGAGCAAAAGTAATTGCAGTTTCAGACCGCAAGTATTAATATTCAGAAACGTGTGGTCCCAGAAATGTTTTTAAATGAATTTCAAATAATGCTGTATATATATGTATTTTTTTTATGTAGATAAAGTGGTCAATTAAATGCTTTCCAGAATAAAATGAATGACATTACGACACACTTCAGTGAGGGAAATGGAACAGAAGTATAAAATCGAGGATCAAAAGGAACAAAATGACGTGGAGGGCATAAATTTTTTCTTAATTATATATTTGGATATCAAATTACCATACTATTTGGATTCCTTCGGCTACATTAGAAAAAGTCTATAACAATTTTATTTTAAAATGTAAATTTCTTAAGATTTTTTTTTTTTTTAATTGTTGACAGAGAGAGAGATACAGAGACAGAGAAGGGGGAGGGCCCAGAACAGTCTCCATAGTTGCACATCATTGGTTTGTTTGTTTTTTCCACATAGTTTCATTCCACAGGTGGGCAGGGCTGCACAGGGCAGGAACTGGGTTGGGGTCTCACCCCGGTGAGAACCGAACTGGGGGCACTCCCAAGTTCAGCATATGGGTCCACACGGGCTGGGGCCAGGATTCGACCCTTGGTCTCCGGGGCTCCAAAGTGAGTGCTTAACCCACTGAGCCATCCCGGCTTCCCCTAAAAGGTAAATTTTTAAACATGCATCAGATACTTTATTCTTTGCCACTATCTAAATGTATGGTGAAAAAGCTTTTTGACGTTCTGCCTGAAATCGTGACAGGAAATACCTCGGTTAAAAAACCCCTTGGGTTCTGGAAGCATGTTCGCAAAGACCACTGAGCCGGGGTGAAGCTGTCTTCTCCCAACATGCGCTTCCTTGGGGTGCGCCTATTGTTTCCATTTTAGTCTGTAAAGAGTGGCCGTAGGGCCGGCTGCAGCTTCTGAATGTGCTCTTCCTGGTCTGCTCGATTCCCAGGCGACCTGAGAAAGAAAGAAGATAGGTCATTCTAAAAAGCACCACGCAATGCCTGATTCAGCCTCTGCATCCCAACGCCAGCTCCCGAACAGAAACGCTCAGACACCCGTGAAAAATGAGGCGGATACAGTAAGTTGTGGCCTAGAAATCACAGACCATGGGATGGGAGCTGTGTCCATTTGAGGGCTACAGTTGTGCCCAGGAGGGCTTCCAGGGACATGCTGAGGCCGCGAACCCTACGGCCTGAGCCTTTCTTGCAGCGAGTGTAGACGGTCTGCCTTAGTTGATGCTGGCGGGTACGTACCTTGGGCCTGGAAACCCGGTGACATGCTGAGTGGCTCATGTGGGCACTGGCCAGGCCCTCGGCCCAAGGAGCTCGTTACCACGTGCCCACATCTGCAACCTCTGACGTGTCAATATGACATTCCCTCCCAGGGAAGCCGTGTGCCGTCTTCTCTCCCAGAATCAGGACGTACTCTTGGTGGGAACCAAAGTTGGCGTCTGGACTCCGTGTACTCTGAATTTGATGCTAACGCTGACGCTTGCTGTAAGATCGTGGGTGGTTATTCCTCCTGAGCAGGCCTGGCTTCCCACCTCTGAATGGGGAATCGTAACAGCATTTACTTTGTACAGCTGCTGAGAGGAGTCCATACGGGTAGAGCCTGGCACTTAGGACTTGCTTTATTGCTGTTACACATTTTAAAGCCAATAGTTTCATTACACAGGTGGACGTGGGGCCGTGGGGCCGGGAACCGAACTGGGGGCCTCTTTCATGGGACTCAAGAACCTTTGCCGCCATCCTGGTGGTCACTAGTTGCACCTCAGTTTAGCACGTGGGTTTGCACGGGCCAGGGCCGGGATTTGATCTGTGGACCAGAGGCCAGAGATCCTGCTAAACCTCCTACCATGTCCCAAACAGCCCACCATGACGGACTTGTCTGGCCCCCCAAATAAACAGCTCCTCGCCATGGTGTAAGGGAACTGTTCTAGTAAAATGTATGTGTATTTATAAAGCATACAAAAAAAAAAATTAAAAAGAAAAAAGATAAAATGATCTCATATTTCTTCTGAATCAGGTTGTTCGTTTTCTTATTGTTGACATTTGAGAGTTCTTTGTATATGTGTATTCTGGGTACGAGCCCTTGGGCAGATCTGTGCCTTGCAAACATTTTCTCCCACACGATGGCTTGTCTTTGTATCCTCTTAAACAACCGCTTTTAAACATCAGATGTTTTCAGTTCTGGTGAAGTCCGGTTTATCGGTGGGCTCTTTTATGGGGCGTGCTTTGGGGGGCATTCTCAGAAAACATAGCCTACTCCGTGGTCACAAAGATTTTCTTCTGTTTTCTTATAGAACTTCTATAGTCTTCCGTCTTACATTTAGCGCTATGACCCATTGTGAGTGAGTTTTGGTATCCGGCATGAAATATAGATATAGGGTCTATGTGTGTGTGTGTGTGCGTGTGCAGATGTTCAATTATCCTGATGCCGTTTGTTGAAAAGCTTATTCCTTTCCCACTGCATTGTCCTGGTGCTGTTGTCAAAAGTCAATGGTTGACGTACATGCCGTGTATTTCGGGAGCTGTATTCTGTTCCACTGAACTCATTCTCCATTTTTCTACCAGTATCGCATTGTTTTGGTTACTGCAGCCTTATAATAATTGCTGAAATACGGTCATGTTAGCCCCCAGTCTTCTCCTTTTGCAATGTCATTTTGACTACTAGCATTATTTAGACCATTTACATTTATTGTGATTATTAATAATAATTGGGCTTAAGAAGATCCTTTTGTTGTTTTCTATTTACTCTAGCTATTCTTCATTTCCTCTTTTTCTGCCTTCTCTTAAATTAATCAAGTGGTTTTTTTCCCCCCAATGATTCCGTCTTACTCCCTTTTGGGCTTTTTAAATAGAACCGTCTTAGGGTTTATGTTTTCTATTATTAACATATCAAGTCTACCTTTAAGGGGCATCACACTACTGCGTGTTGACTATAAGAACCAGTAACGTTCGTCCACGGCTCCTCCCAACCTATGTGCTCTTTTCATCATGAATTCAAACTCTACCCACGTCATAAACCTCACCATACAGTTATTTCTCTTTGAGCAGTCAAGTCTTTCTTAAAGATATTTATGTCATTTTAGCAAGTACAGTCATTACCATTCCTGGTGGCGATTCCTTTATGTAGATCAAGGTTTCCATTCAGTACCGTTGTCCTTCTGCCCGAAGGACTTGACCTTCCCTGTGACGCGGGTCTGCCGGTGGCTTCCTTTACCTTGGGGCTGTCTGGAAACATCTTCATTGCACAGGACATGAAATAAAGGCCTGTCTTCCCCAGTGGGTATATCTGGAAAAGCCTTTATTTCACCTTCATTTTTTAAAAGATTTATTTTATTGTTTTGACAGACAAGAGAGAAGGAAAATGGCCCAGAGCAGTCTCCATAGTTGTACGTCATCAGTTTTCGATGTGGTTTTGTTCCACACCGGTGGGCAGAGGGCTGTGAAGGGCGGGAACCGGGTCGGGGCCTCCCGCATGGGAGACACACCCCAGTTCAGCATATGGGTTTGCACAGGCCGGGACCAGGACTGGATCTACAGATCCCAGGGCTGCAAAGCAAGCGCTTAACTTGCTGAGCCATCCTGGCTTCCCTCCTTCATTTTAAAAAGATATTTTCAGTACTTTTAAAAGGCGGTTCCACCGTCTTCTCAGTCGCATTGTTTCTGATGAGAAATCTGCTGCGCTCTCGCCAGTGCTGCTCTGTACACAGCATGTCCCCCTCTGGCTGCCCTAAACATTCTCCCATCACTGGTGTTCAGCGCCTTGATGTCGTTTCCGTTGTTTCTTGTGCTTGGGCTTGATTGAGCTTCTTGGATTAATGCTTTTCATCAAGTTTGGGAAATCTATTCACTCCTCAAATACACTTTTTTCTGTTCCTCTCCCGCTCTCTCTCTCGGGGACCCCAATAGCCTGTATTAGGCAATGACGGTGTCCATCTCTGGTGGACCGCGACCTCAAAGCCATAACAAAATTCTCCACCCCCGCCTTTGCCAGGGGCCCGAGCACAGCCTGTGCAGCCAGTACGAGGAGAAGGTGCGGCCCTGCATCGACCTCATCGACTCGCTGCGGGCCCTGGGCGTGGAGCAGGACCTGGCCCTGCCGGCCATCGCTGTCATCGGGGACCAGAGCTCCGGCAAGAGCTCGGTGCTAGAGGCGCTGTCGGGCGTGGCCCTGCCCCGGGGCAGCGGTAAGCGCCTACCCTCTGTGTCAGAGCAAAACGCCCCAGACCCGGCAGCTTAACAACACAGGTTTAGTTCCCGGTTCTGGAGGCCGGGAGCCAGCAGGCTGGTTTTGCCGGAGACCTGTCCCCGTGTGCACACGGCCATCCTTTCGTGTCCTCACAGGGCCTTTTTGCTGCGTGTGCATGTGTCCCTTTCTCTTTATATGAGAACACCAGCCATAATGTTAGGGACCTACCCTATGACTTCAGTTAACCTAAAACGCCTCTCTAAAGACCCTGCCTCCAAATACAGTCACATTGGGGGCTAGGGCTTCAACGTATGCATTTTGAGGGGGGACACCATTCAGTCCAAAACACCCTCTCATCACACATTTTTGTGTGGGTTTTGTGGGACCTGCACTGTGGAAGGTCTTGAGTGAATGCCAGAATTGCATAAGTGCATGTGGGGTTCTTTCCTCAGCCTCTCGTGAGCTGAACCCCCATCAGAGAGGTAAATGTCAGTGCTGTTTGAGGGACAAAGCCCAGGCTATCAGTTGAGGGCTGGGGGGGGGGGGGGGGGGGGGGGGGGGGGGGGGGGGGGGGGGGGGGGGGGGGGGGGGGGGGGGGGGGGGGGGGGGGGACGTAGACAGACCCGAGTGGGTCTTGGGACTTGGAAGGAATTTACAGTCACCTGGCCTGGTGGGAGCCATGTGCCTTCTTGGTGGCAGGGCTGTGGATGGTGGGGGATAGTTGCATAAATTTGGGGGTTGGTTTTTCATGATTATTTGCCATCTGAGCTGATGGCAAAACACTGGGGTAAATAAAGTAAGACGCTTACCATGGTGGCTTTCAAGCCGTAGGGAGCCAAAACCACCTCCAACCCTAACGTCCATTCACAATCTGTCCGAGCCTCGGGGGGTGTGCGGTGTGAGCAGTCTCCCGGGTTACGTTAGGGCGACAGCTCCGCTGGTCTAAGGCCACCACATGGGACCTTGAAGAGCAGAGTACAGCACTGATGCGGACGCCGCCTTCTAGGCATTGTGACGAGGTGCCCTCTGGTGCTGAAACTGAAAAAACTCATGAATGAAGAGAAGTGGAAAGGCAAAGTCAGTTACCAGGACGTGGAGCGTGAGCTTTCAGACGCGTCCGAGGTGGAAGAGGAGATCAGGAAAGGTGAGCGCCCGCCTCCATTCACCCTCCCCTATTTGCGTAGCTGGTCAACCCACGTGGTGTGGGCAGGGTCTGCCTGGCACTGTTCTCACCCCCTCAGGGCCTGTCCTGCTCCCCTGGGAACCGGCCCCTAGCCCCCCTTCCCCCTGCGCCTCAGGCCCTGGCTTCCTTGTGTTTTCTCTTCTTTTCCCTCATTAAGACCAGTGCTTTTGGACAGAATTTGACTTCAGTAATGTATCGCTTAGCGTGAAAATTAAGTATCTGGAGTGACGTGATTTTGAAAATTTAAAGCTTGTCTTCAGATACTGAGGATGTGTTTCTTAGTCAAGGGCTTCCCACTCCTCAGACCTGATGGAAGAGGGGTTGGGGTGGGCCTTCTCCTCCAGAATGGGTGGGTTTACGTCATCACTGCATTGGCTAACTTAGGGCAGGTCTCAGTAAATGCAAACCGCAGAGATCCTTTGATCACTTTGAAACATCGAAAGGCAGAAATAACACTTCAAGTTGATAAAGACAAAAGAGTGGCACAGGCAGCTGAAGCTAAGTGGGGTTGAGGCGAATAAATACCGTTTTTATTGACTTCATTTCTTTTTACTCACAGCATGTCACAGAATTAAGTGTCAGTCCTTCAGGGGAGGGGCGAAAGTGGCTGGGGAGGTGTTGCTTTCAGAGGATTGGCTGTAATGAGACACTTTCGTCCTGAGTGTTCAGCTGTTTTGTTTTCCTCTGCTCTAGCCCAGAATGCCATTGCTGGGGAAGGCATGGGAATCAGTCATGAGCTAATTAATCTGGAGATCAGCTCCCTGCACGTCCCAGACCTGACCCTGATTGACCTACCTGGCATCACCAGGGTGGCTGTGGGCAATCAGCCAGCCGACATCGGACGTCAGGTGAAACTTTAGGCTGGATCCTGACCTTGGTCTTGTGGGGAATGGAGGCTGAGTTCGAAGGGTGGGTATTAGGAAGTGCGCTGGGGAATCCGGAGTGCGTGAGGGCCGCAGTCTCCTCCAAGTCAGAAGAAGACTCCTCTGGAGAGAGTGGGGCAAACCGGCAAAACTGGAAGATATGTCATATTTTATGTCTCATACAGGAACGTGTTTCGGGTTATTGTCACACTGTGTGGCATATCTAAACTGACATGTATCAGAAAGGAGTTTTATATGAGAGGAGAGAGCATAGAAGCAATATAATGATATTTACCCAATGGTTTAAAGATTTAGGGAATAGTCGAGCGATCCGATCCTTGCGGCATCTTGTTTTTGTTTTTCATCGTGAGCACCAAATTTAAGGTCTTAGGAGATAGATAGTAAATGACTGGAAAATGCAAGGTTTTCCCTGACCCCAGAACTCTGTTTTCCATCAGACAACTACTTGGTTCCTTGTAACTGTGGCTTGGGAAGTACCACCAAGCTTGTGTTGTGGGCTCGTTTCTTTCTGGGAAATACCCCTAGGACCCCGAAGGCCTAAAGCAAGTGCAAGGTTAGAAGCTAACCCAACTACCACCTTCTCTCATTTTCGTGCAGATCAAGGCGCTCATTAGGAAGTACATCTCTAGACAGGAGACCATCAACCTGGTGGTGGTGCCCAGTAACGTGGACATCGCCACCACCGAGGCGCTGAGCATGGCTCAGGAGGTGGACCTTGATGGGGACAGGACCATAGGTGAGAAGCCGGAGCAACCCCCAAATGGAAGGCAGTCGGAGAGTGGGAAGGCACCCCTTGAATCCAAATCGCTGTTTCTTGGCATGCACACAGGGTTGGGGGCCTGCACCCAGCAAGTGATAACTGTATGGTGCCAGATTTGGTGCCCACTGAGTCCCAGTGACATGGGCCACGTGCACTCTCATTGGCCGCAATTGGGTCCGAATCTTTGTGTACCTGCTTATAAAAGGCGTGGTGGGTTCAGGGGGCCAGAGCGAACCCAGAAAGCAGTTAGGTCAGCTCACAACGCCTTTGAGGCAGAAAGAAGGGAAGGCCATGGGGACACACGCCACAGCACGAAGGAGCTTTGAGACGTTATAAGAAGGGAAGTAAGCCAGGTGCAGAAGGGTCAGTGCTGTGGGACCGCACTTCAGTGCGGTCTGGCCAGTGGTCACATTCACAGAGATAGCAGGGCGGTGGGAGCCAGGGGCTGGGATCTGGGGACGGGGGAGCTCGCGTTCAATGGAGACAATCGGCTGCGGTGCCTTGAGCTTGGAGGCTACAGGCCCTATTTCCTGCCCCCACACAAGTGGAGGAGAAAGCCGGTGGCCGGGGACACAGGTGGGTGCATGGCCCTTCCTTCTCACTCCCGCGGAGCTGTGTGCATCCTCATTGAAAGGCTCTGGTTCGCAGGAATCCTGACCAAGCCCGACCTGGTAGACAAAGGTACCGAAGACAAGGTGGTTGACGTGGTGCGGAACCTCGTGTGCAACCTGAAGAAGGGCTACATGATCGTCAAGTGCCGGGGCCAGCAGGACATCCAGGAAGCCCTGAGCCTGGCTGAGGCTCTGCACAAGGAGAGGGTCTTCTTCGAAGACCACCCGCATTTCAGGTACGCCCGGAGCTGGTCTTCCACGGTCAGCCTTACGCTGAAGACCCCCGGCCTCCTCCCGGGAAGTTCTGTCACTTTCCAAAGCAAATGTTGGGGTACGTGTCTGAGTATGTTTGTTGCCTGATCGTGGACTATAGAATTTGCCTGGAAGAGTCAAGGAAGAATTCACATGCATGGCAAAAAGTCAGTTTTAAAGAATTTTATTTTATTAATTTTTTATTGTTTTTGACAGAGAGAGAGATACAGAGACAGAGAGAGAACTGAACTGGGGGAGCTCCCAGTTCAGCACATGGGTCCGCACGGGCCGGGGCCGGGATTCGATCCTCAGTCCCCGGGGCTGCAAAGTGAGCGCTTAACCCACTGAGCCATCCCGGCTTCCCCAAAAAAGTCAATTTTTACAAATCCAATTAGGGAGAGGACTCGCTACAATAATTGAAGTATCATGGTGCTAGAACCAGAATAAAGAACACAGATACCTCAGAGTGGGGGGAAAAGGTAGAAAACCCTGAACTAGACCCCGAGACATATATGTAACATGTGGTAAGCATGGGATTGAAAATCCATGGGCTCTATCAGTTTGATTATCCATCAGTGGCATTGAGAAAATTGTTTAATATTTGGGGGAAAAGAGTAAAAATCTGCCCTCACTTCACACCTTACACCAAAGCAAATATCAGTTGCACTTTAAAGTTAAATATAAAGAAGAAGCCATAAGCATCCCAGAAGAAAATACAGATGGAGGGTTTAGAATCCTAGGGTACAGATCTTTCTGGCCTTCATATGAAAGGTGACATTTTTAAAAAGGGAAACTGACAATTTGGTCAGATTTAAAATAATGGGAAGATGTGGGGTTGGCAGGAAAGGAGGGGCCCGGCGTGACCTCTGCGTGGCTCTTTGGTCCAAGGCCAGCAGGTCCAGAAAAAGTGCATCCCAGTCCGTGGTTCAGGGTTCGAGGTATGTGCGGTGATTTCTGCCAAAGGATGTTCAGCACAGATTTGTGTATAACAGTGAAACATCGGGGACAATCTAAGTGTTGAAAATCAAGAGGTTTTATAAACCAGAGTAAGTGCTTACAGCGTTTGCTGTGCCTATAAGATGCCACCAAAAAGGTGCTAATGACACATCGCGTGGAAGCCCCTGTGTGCACACGTGTAGTGGGTGGAGCCCCAGGGATGCCGTTAATTTGGTCCCAGTTCTCCCGGAGGCTGTGGGGAGACCGTATTCAGAAGTGACAGGTGTGTAAGCGGATATGTGAATGCCATTGTGAACGCAGTGCAACTTACAAAAGCCCAAAGGTGAAACCGCCCAGAGTCCACTGATGGCTGACTAGATCGACGAAATGCGGTCTATCCATCTGGTGGAATATTCACCTTAAGAAGGAAGGACAAGGGAAGCCAGGATGGCTCAGTGGGTTAAGTGCTCACTTTGCAGCCCCGGGGACCGAGGATCGAATCCTGGCCCCGGCCCGTGCGGACCCATATGCTGAACTGGGAGCTCCCCCAGTTCAGTTCTCTCTCTGTCTCTGTATCTCTCTCTGTCAAAAATAAATTTAAAAAAAACTTTAAAATAAAAAAGAAGGAAGGACATTCTGACACAGGCTACAGCGTGGATGGACCGGGAGGACCTTACGCTGAGTGAAATCAGCCGGCCCCATAAAGACCATGCTGGGTGATTCCATCTCGGTGAGGTCCCGGGCAGGCTCACATTCATAGGGACAGAGTGCAAAACGGCGGGTGCCGGGGCTAGGGCAGAGGGAGGGTAGGAATTTCCTGTTTGGGGGAGATGGAGGTTCAGTTTGGGAAGATGAAAAGTTCTGGAGATAGGCGGTGGCAGGGGCTGTACAACAGTAGGAACGTACTTCCTGCCACCCAGCTGTGCACTTACAGGTGGTTAAAATGCTAAGTTGTGTGCGATGTGTATTCATTCCACCACCATTAGAAAAGTTGACGGGCGTGGAAACTGAAACTTAAGATGTGGGTGTACGCTCGCCAATAGGCATGTCACCTGGTGCGTCCCTGCCTCTGGCCCTAAAAAATCCTTCAAAATGTGGAACACCTGTCGTAGCTCACCCTGGGGACACAGATTTGGATGGAGTGAGGAGAAGGCTTCCTTCCTCCCACCAGCCACGGCTTCAGCTCTTGTCTGGGGAGCAGGGGGTGCCCCCCAGTTCAGGGTTCATCCAAACACCAATGTAAACATGTGTCGATACAGTTTTAGGAGGCCCCATGCTGATTGGCATCTTGTAGACTTACACGTGTGTTACAAATAGAAGGGTGTGTGTGTGTGTGTGTGATGAAAATATATTTGCAGATGACTATGTATTTTTATAAAGACCAGTTTTGTAGTTGGACGCCACGAGACACACTTCATCAGCTGGAAAAGGCTCGTTCCACATTTTTGAACCCGCCGAAGCTCCTCACACGCGACCGTAATCAGTTCTATGCGACCCCCTTCTGATCCCTGGTGGGTGCGGTCCGCAGGGCGTTCTGTCCAGTGGAAAGGGACTGGTTTGCCTCGACCTCCCCAGCAGCACAAAGCTGACGGGCGTCCGGGGACCCCGCCCAGATGGCCATGCCTGCTGTCTTCTCTTGCAGGGTTCTCCTGGAGGAGGGCAGGGCCACCATCCCCAGCCCTGCCGACAGACTGACCACTGAGCTCATCATGCACATCTGTGTAAGCACACAGCGCTGTCTGTGCCCCGGGGGGAATCGTGCAAACACGCCGAGCCGCAGCGGCCACTGAAATGTCAGCGTGCGCGCAGACCTCCTGGGCGCCCGGGGAGACCCAGGCTCGGATTCAGTGGGTCCGGAGCACAGCCCGAAAGTCCCCGCTTCTAGAAAAGGCCCGGGGGGTGTGGGCAGAGGGAGGCTGACTGGCTGCATCCACTTGGCCTCATTGGTCATTCATGGGAGCACCGGTCTTCCTTAGATCCAACCGCTATCAATTGTAAGGACCATATATCTCATGTCTTCAGTTTCTCTGTGGTTCTTTTTTAATCTTTCTGGGCAGTCTCTGCTTTTTCACATGTTCAGTCCTCTTAAAAGGACTTGAAACCCCGTTTGAATATTTCTCTGCACCTGTTTCTGCTGCGTCTCGTGCTTGATGACTCCAGGGACAGAAGTCTGGGGCCTTGGGGCCAGCCAGCCGTCACCCACCACGATGTGGGTTGGAGGCGTGACTGGGAGCCTGTCTTTCTTGGAACTTGGTCTGCGGGTACCTGAGGACGCCCGGGTCCAAATCGCATTTCTGCAGCCAGAGGCAGTGTTTGCATCTGCCAGGTGCCTAGGAGCGCCTCCAGTGTTAAACCATGTTTGCTTCTCAGCTTGCGTTTTCGGGGTCCCCTCAGTGCATGTGAATTCGGGCAGCAAACCTGTTCAGCGGTGAGCTGGGGGTTCGTTTCTCCCCGGAGATTTTATTTTTTGCTCCAGGAGTTGGGTGCAGCCTCAGGTGCGCGGGGGGCTGTGCTGAGCTGACTCTTAGAGCAAAAGCCTGGCCGTGGGGTTGCCAGTGGGGTTGCCAGTGTTCGGCAGGAGGGCGCTTGCCGATGGGCTCCCCCGTTGGGGACAAGCCCGCCGGGGACCTGTGTTCTGCCCTGGCACCAAGTTGGGCTGAGAAACTACAGGTCAAGTTTTTATTCCTACAGAAGCCCTAGAGGCCGAGCCCAGCCTCACTGCTGCGGTCACCTCACATCCCTGGGTCCCCACGGTCCCCTGGCTTTGGTTTCCAAGTGTCTGTACGTGTGAGTTCACTGACACATTCAAAGGAGTCCTGTGTCCCTTACGCCAGGGCTTTTAGATGCTTTCTGTGCAAGAGTGAGCCAGCCCATGCCATCAGCCGTGTTGTTAGAGCCAGAAGTCCCTGATGATGTCTAATCTCTGAACAACTGCATAAACGTTGCTGAATCTGGAAGTGCCCCCGTGGCCACTGCAGGGGGACCCACCGGACACGCGGCTCTTTGTGACCTCCCTGCGGGGTGTACCCAACATGGTCGCGGGCGCGGCTTCTACAGGGCCCGGGAACCAGGCCAAGTGGTCACCTCAGCGTGGGGCTGTTTGCACGGGAGCGGGACTGAGGGGGGCCCATTTTCCTTCCAGAAAATCTTTGGGCAGGAAGCCCCAGTACTGCGCAGCTACCCCGCCTCTTGCAGGAGGAACCCAGGGACCTGCTTTGTCTTTCCGGCTCAGAGCTCCCTGTTTCAATTCTTTCCTCTCTATTTTCCTCAGAAATCTCTGCCCCGGTTAGAAAGTCAAATAAAGGAGTCTCAACAGCAAATAACGGAAGAGTTGCAAAAGTATGGCACGGACATACCGGAAGACGAAAATGAAAAAATGTTCTTCCTCATCGACGTGAGTGCTGCCCGCTGCGTCGGGTTGAAGACTGCGTGCAAGGGGCCGCATGCCTCGTGCACCCGAGGGGCTGAGGTGGAGGACGGGACAGGGAGGAATGGGGTGTGGGGGGAGCCGTCCGCCTGCAGGATGGGCGCATTGCTCGTGGACTCTTCATCACGGGACCCGCCCCGGACCCCGAAGGCCGAGCGGGGAGAGCGGGCAGGTCCGGTGCCCAAGCCCCGTCTTTGGCTCTATGCCAACGCCCCAGGGGCAGCAAAGAGCAACGCGTCCACCCTCAGCGCGCCCACGACCTCCGGGCCACCTCGACGCTTGTGTTTGAAATACCTCCGCTTATACTTCGTTTTCCTTTGTGACAGAAAATCAATGCGTTCAATCAGGACACCCTTGCTCTAACGCAAGGGGAGGAACTCGTGGGCGAGGACGGAACTCGGCTGTTCACCCAAATCCGGAAAGAATTCAGCAAGTGGGGTGACGTGATCAAACAAAATTTCCAAAAGGGTGAGTCTGAGGCAGCAGCGTCCACAGGGCCGGGCGGGTCGAGGCGGACTGGCTGTCGGAGAATTGCAAATCCAGCCCGCGTGACACTTCATCTCACAGTGAGCCGCTTTGGGAAACTGTCTGGCAGCTCCTTAAAAGGTTAAGCACACAGCTACCAGGTGACGCAGTAACTCCACTCACAGGCATACACCCCAAAGAATGAAAACGTGTGTTCGCGTAAGACTTCCTATTTGAGTCTTGGCAGGATCATTCATAATAGCCAACGAGCAGACACAGCCCACATGCCCACGCACGCATGACGATGGGCAGAGCTGTTTTCTAGGGCTGCCATAGCCAAGTAGCTCAGACCGGGTGTCTCAGTCAACAACAGAAACGCCAGTTCTTCCAGTTCTGGAGGCTGCAAGTCTCCGATCAAGGTGTCAGCAGGCTCGGGTTCTTATGAGGACCCTCTTCTTGGTTTGCAATCGGCCGCCTTCTCCACATCTTCCACGAGGTGGTCCTTCTGTGTGTGTCTGTTCTAAGCTCCTTAGAGTGACACCAGACACATGGGATTGGGACCCACACTCAGGGACCCCAATTTCAACTTCACCACCTCGTTAGAGGCCCCACCTCCAAAGACACTCACATTCTGAGGTCTGAGGGTTAAGGTCTCAACGTGTGGGTTTCGGGGAGACACGAATTCGCCGCACAGCCCCCCAGATAGAATGTTACTCAGCTGTAGAAAGGCATGAAGTATTGACATGTGCTACAACATGGATGGAACTTGAAGAAGACACGCTAAGTAGGCTGACCAGACGTAGCGTTTTTTGTTTGTTTGTTTGTTTTTTATTGTTTTTGACAGAGAGAGAGAGAGATACAGAGACAGAGAGAGAACTGAACTGGGGGAGCTCCCAGCTCAGCACATGGGTCCTCACAGGCCGGGGCCGGGATTCGATCCTCGGCCCCCGGGGCTGCAAAGTGAGCGCTTAACCCACTGAGCCATCCCGGCTTCCCCAAGACGTAGCGTTTTAAGCAGGAAGGAAAACAACAGCTCTGACCCATTTCAACCAGTACATCTAGTCAACCCACTGACACCTTGGCTTTATCCCAGGGAGACAAGCCTGGCCATACGTACCTGTAGAAACAGGACAGAATTGTTGTTTTCTGTCCCGTTTAACACGGGACACCTGGGCAGCCTAATGCTAAGTGAAAAACCAGACGCGGAAGGCCACGTGTTGTATGACCCCATGTGTATGAAATGTCCAGAACAGGCGAATCCAGAAGACAAAGTCGATGAGGTTATTTCAGGGCTGAGGGGGCAGGCGTGGGGGTGACCGCTGTGGGTCCAGGTTTCCGTGGGGTTAGGTGGCGGGGATGGGTGCATGACTTGGGGAGCCTACTGAGTCACGGAACTGTCTGCTCTAATGGGGTGAGTTTTAGAGTGCATGAATTATACCTCAGTCGTAAAAGATTCCTGCTAAGAGCGTGTCTCCTCACCAAAAGAGGACGCCTGCCTACCACCCCTGGTCAGTTCTTCAGAAAGAGGAGCCGAGGCCCTTCTGAAACACCCTTCACCGTGGGGCTGCTTCTCAATAGTCTGGCGGGTTGAGGTAAAATTCCAGATGCATCAAGAAACACCTGGGTGGTGTGTGGGTGAGACACAGTGAGACCAGGGCAAGCTGATGGGGGCGGATCCGTCCCGGGGGATCTAGAAGCGCTCGCTTCCTGCTCCCGCCACCGCCCACGAATGAGAAGTGACGTGTACCTGGTTCCGGATGGCGTTCGCGGTCGCTCCTTTGAAAAGCGCCCGCACAGCCTAGTATTCTATATCTTTT
>PVKE010008825.1:0-46528 GCA_004027555.1 Craseonycteris thonglongyai | reverse complement strand
CCTACTAAGTTCATCAATAAATTTCTAGGTTTCTTTTACTATTTTAATATTTTCTTTCTAGATATTTATCAGAAGTCGTTGATGGTCAGTTATCACTTAAGACTGTGCAAACCATTTCAGTACTCAAAGTACTTTTAAGTTTTAAAGAAATGTTTTTCATGTCAGACCTTTTAGTACCTAGATTTACCTTATTTATATGTATAAAATCTCTTAAATATTTACTCCCCAGATTCAGATACCACACTCCATCAATATGCCCAAATCTGTGAAACCATTTTAGATCACTTGTCACTCAGGTGTTAAATAAAAACTGTAAAGCCATTAATAGTTCGGGCAAAATGGTTTTTTACTATGAGGCTATAGGGCAGTCTTGTACCGTGAATTGTAGATGGGATAGCCAAGCATTAGGGGAATTGGAAAATAACCAATTAGTTGCTCTTTCCTTTTTCATCTTAGATGCCACATAGTTCCTGTCTTTCTTCTCTGTGAGTTGGCCTCATTCTCATCTCTTAGTTTCTGCTCTCTGGCTACTTCAAGTTGCCAGTGGATTTCATGACATTCTCTGCCTCCAATTATGTGTGAACTTACATCTGGGGTTGTGAGGGGCATAGGTACCTGTCTGAGGCATTATATGTTACCTAATTCAAATTCCTGGAAGGGTCCGGTGCTCATTGGCCCAGTTTAGTTCAGTTATTCCCAATCAGCTATGGCCAGTGAAATGGAGTCGCCTGGGACAAACATGGCTACCAGATAGCCCTTCCTCATCCCCTCAGGCTGGGCTGTGAAAGAAGAGCTTGATTATCACAGAAGGAGGTGTGGTGGGAGGTAAATATTTTTTTCAGAAAAAATTACCAAATTGTTCATTTTAAAGTTACCATATAAACGTAAAGTTTAATAATCACATGAATAATTATACAATAAAACCCATTATAAGTACCCATCACAAGACTTCAGCAGTTTTTATTATTTTGTCATTTATTTTCCAATCACCTTATATAGCTCAACAGTTGAAGGCTGAAGAAAAGGAAACAAATCCTTTTTAAGGATGTGTTTTAGTGTATCTAGGAACCCCTAAAATTTATGCATAATTTTATGTTTACCTACATGAATTTGTTGTACATTTTTCCTAAGAGAAAGATCAATAGTTTTCATCAGAATTTTAAGGTACTCAGGACCGAGAGAGACCTTTTTATATGGTGGATATTTTTTTATAGCATTCAAAGTCTGAGAAAAAAATTAATTATGACTTTATGAGATCAATAGCCTGCTTACATCAACTGTTATGAAAATGATGACTGGCCAAGAACATCAAATGGTACCACTTAAATCTTTACTAGGCAAGGTTTCTAAGCTTAGACAGTTCTCTTTAATTCATCCCCTGCCCTTGTGTTAATATCCTAAAATATTTTTGGCTATCTATACCAACCTGGCACTGTACCCACCATTGGAAAAAACAAACAAACTCTATTCTGGAAATATGGCGGAATAAGAGAAAAATTTGCTTCAGGGTTTCATTCACTCATGATGAGGTTGATATTTGTTTTTACATGTGTGGATAGACATCATCAAGATTAGAATGGATAGCTACAAAATCTTTAATGGCCGTCTACTCTATCCCTTTTATAGATGACCCCTTGACCATGGTTAGCCTCTTGAATTATATAGCCTTGGAGGTATTAAACCTTTTCTTTCTCCTTCAGTTTCTTTCTCCTTTACCTAAGAATAAAACCAACAATAGTTCTAACCAACTTTGGGATATGCTAACTGTCATCAAAGGCTGGTTCTATTTTTCATTTCATTTTCACACATAGGCACTACCATTTGCACTGCTAGGATATTTTAAAGTTTAATTATTTCAGTATTTTATAGTGATGCCAAGATGGAGATTCAAAGAATACAAAGGAAACAATTCCCTTTCCATTTAGTTGATTTTTGTTTTAATCAGTCAGTTTATATCTATAAGTCAGAAAAAAAAAAAAAAACCCAAAAAACAACTAAGGCAATCTAATTTGTATTTAGGAGATATTTGGGAGGAGGGGACAGTGGTTGTGCTGTAAAGATTTTCACAGTGAAGGGAACACTAATTTTGCTGACCATTGGACAACCTGATATTATTTTACTGTCATAAGGACAAAAACTAAAACTTCTAAGGAAAAAAATCTCATATCAACACTCTCAAGCAACCCATCCAAGATTACAGTGCACTGCTAGGTGAAAACTGACATTATGTCCAAAAAAACACTTACTAGATTCCTGTTCTTCATGTTTTTATGCATTTTCTGTATATATAGTTGGCACCTAATCCTCCCAATTTTTTTCTTAAAGTACCTGCAGTTAAAACTAATGCTTTACCTTAGTTTTCAAGTGAAAAATCATAGAAATATGCAAATAATTGTGTATCTGTGTTTCAGGCTTATATAATAGAAGTTTATTTTGTTTTAAAATAAGTAGAAAAAGTTCACAAATTCTGGCTCTTTGCTAATGTGTGTATGTGTGTTTGTGTACAGTCAGCTGTAAGACCATTTTAATTAAATGCTCTTACTAATACTTTGTTTCACTGCATGCATTATGTAATTTCTCCAATGCTCATAGACATGCTTAATAGTGGTGATCTCTACCTCTGTGACCCAAGTTGATTCAATTCAGTTAGAATATGTGTCTATTGAATACTACTATATAACATCATCTTGTGTGTTATAAAAATACATATATAAAAGAAGCATACAAGGGCTTCCCAGAAAGTACCTAATCCAGCCATGTAATATGAAAAATAGAGGGATTTATGACTGGAGTTTTTTCAGACAATGCATATATATATCATTTTATATATATATGTGTGTGTGTGTGTGTATGATATATAACCATCTACAACAAGAAGCTTGAAATACCATTAAGGATTAAAATACCCAGATCTAAAGTGATCAGAACAATAAAGAATGAAGAAACCAAACAGAAGCTCGTAAAGTGCTAAATGAGATTGGATAAGTAAGAATCCTGTGGTTTAATATGTCCTTTTGATGCTTTACCAGATATTTGATTCTTCTAGAATAGTTTGCTTTATGATACATAAATCCAAACAGTTGTGTTTCTTATATTAATAACCTTTCCCTGGAAACATTTATTTACTAGAGGATATCCCTGATTAAGTGTGGGAACCAATCCCTTTCCTCATGGCAAAGAACATTCATTTTGAATCCTGCATATAAAGCAGTGTGACAGTGGTCTAACTAGTTAACTCATGACTGTAAGAGCAAATGTGCCTGTCACATTGATTTTATACTAACTCTTACTGATAGCTTTTGGCATCTCTTTTGGCAGAATGGCATGATTACTGTCATTTGAATGGAAGTCTTATTGTCATCTGAATCATGTTTAAGCAGACCATGTGCTTTACCAAGTTGTGTTTACACTTTTCTCAGAGCCAGATAACAGTGAATGGAAACTCTGGAGGTGCTGTGAGTCCAATGAGTTACTATCAAAGGCCGTTTTCCCCTTCAGCCTACTCTCTACCAGGCTCACTCAATTCAAGCATTATCATGCAGCATGGCCGGTCACTTGGTAAGTCATTTCATGGTTTTCATGACAATTTCAATATAGAAAGTACCAAACCACATGAGAAAAATGTAAAGCATCAAAGTAATTTTTCAAAAAAAAAGGAAGAAACACTTTACTATTTAATGACCCTATCTTAGAGGAAGAGTTAGGGACTGCATGGATTCAATATTGGAGAAAATAGGCACCCAGCTATTCCAAGTTGATGACTGCCTCTATTCCAAGATGATGAAGGCTAGTGAGTATTAGGGATGGTGGGGTAGAGAGAAAGAAATGGGCATTTAGGAAGAGGAGAGTTCATACCACCAGGGGAACAGTCACGTGGTTCATTTCCATGGATGGCAAATACCATCCATGTTCTAAGCAGCCCTCCTTTTGTGGAAGAGCTTTTATTATAGAAAAAATTTTAGTATATATAAAGAATAACTTATCAGTTTCAACTGTCCAACAAAGGGAAAGGTTACCTCATGAAGTAATTAACTACTATTCTCACTGAGGCCAGAAGACATCAGTCAGGGATGTGAGATCCTTTAAATGATGATTCTATTCATGGAAACATAATTCTTTTTTTTTTTTTTTAATTTATTGTTTTAGACAGAGAGAGAGAGAGAGAGAGAGAGAGAGAGAGATACCGAGACAGAGAGAGAACTGAATTGGGGGCACTCCCCAGTTTAGTATATGGGTCCGCACGGGCTGGGGCCGTGATTCGATCCACGGTCCCCAGTGCTGCAATGTGAGCACTTAATCCATGGTCTTTTTTTTTTTTTAAGATTTATTTTATTATTTTTGATAGCGACAAAGAGACAGAGAGAAGGGGGTGGGCCCAGAGCAGTCTCCATAGTTGTACATCATCAGTCTTCAACATGGTTTCATTTCACACAGGTAGGCAGGGTCCGTGCAGGGCAGGAACTGGGCTGGGGGCCTCCCGCATGGGAGGCATGCCCACTTGAGCCAGGAGATGAACCAAAGGGCTGGGGGCCAAAACAGAGGGTGAGAACAGTTCAGCATATGGGTCTGCATGGGCTGGGGCCGGGATATGATTCTCGGTCCCCAGGCCTGCAAAGTGAGTGCTTAACCCACTGATCCATCCCGACTTCCCAGAATCATAATTCTTAATCCTTTGGGAATTAAGAACTAGATGAAAGATATAGCTTTCCTCCAGAACCAAAGTGAGCATTTGAACATTTATAAAAATTTTTAAGCACATGATTTCATGGGGTACATGAACTCTTTGAAGTTTCCTGAAAAAGAAACAGCTATATAATGATAGAAACATTTTTATGTGGCAAAATATACTTAGAAAATAATATAATATTTCCGAGTATCTAAAAATGTAAAGAAAATAACTTAGAATATTAAAAAACAGACTAACTCAAATCATTGTCTGAATTCAAGCTGAAAAGGTTTCATGATGTTGAACAACTAGAAGGCATCCAGAGCAACAGGAAGCAGAGAGGAAGGCAGAGGATCATGTGACCACAGCACACCTGTCACAAAAGTAGGACAGGACCAATCGTCTGGGCACCTGCAACCAACAGAGAGAAAGAAACTAGAACACAGGGCTTTAACTCACAGTTCCTCTTTGACAACAGGCAGCACTGCCTCTTCCCCAACACAGTGTATTGAAAGAGCATGATGCTGCTAGTTTACCCAGGAACGTTCAGCATGTGTGTTGTGACACTCTACTTCTGTGTCCCTAACTAGAAGACTTACATGTAGCATGAGACTCATTAAAGTCTAAATATACTTGTGCTTTTTCTAATGCTTCTGCTGGGATCATTTGTGAACCTTATAATGATGTCCTTTTGGAGTATGAAAATGTAAAACATTCTTGTGCCAAAATATTGCCCTTAAAAAAAAAATCAGTCTGCAGTATGGTGTTATAATGGGAGCCCAATATACTTAGACTTTTTTTATAGAGCTATGAGTTACACATCTATAGTAAAACTACAAATTAATCTAGCTGTAATAGTTTCTCAAATGATTATTATCATCTGACTCCTTGTCCCCATTGCCTACCTATCCTATGAGCAATGTTGTCTCTCCCACCCAACAAACAAAAGAAATAAGTACTTGAATGTAAACAAGATTTTTAAAAAGATTTATTTTTATTGTTTTTGACAGACAGAGAGAGAGATACAGAGACAGAGACAGAGAGAAGGGGGAGGGCCCAGAGCAGTCTCCATAGTTGCACATCATTGGTTTTTCCACATAGTTTCATTCCAGAGGTGGGTGCAGGGCTGCACAGGGCAGGAACTGGGCCGGGGTCTCACCCCAGTGAGAACTGAACTGGGGGCACTCCCCAGTTCAGCATATGGGTCCACACAGGCTGGGGCCGGGATATGATCCTCGGTCCCCAGGGCAGCAAAGCGAGCACTTTATCCGCTGAGCTGTCCCAGCTTCCCCTAAATTACTTTCTTATAGTGGCTGCCACATGGTTACAAGGTCTTTCAACAAATGTTATTCTTCCTTCACCCTTCTTCATAAAATGGTGAGGGTCTTCTTGTGATAAGTCTGTATAACCTCCATGTTAACAATGAGTGGCTTAAATTTAAGGTAAAGGAGTTCAAAAAGATGATAATGGAAATACAGACTATGTCACAGTTGGCATAAATAAACAAGAGGCACCTTTATGCTTCCTTGTGCATCAAATACATTATATTTCACCACATTTTTTCGCCAGATTCCACAGAGACATATCCCCAGCATGCACAGTCTCTGGACGGCACCATGGGCAGCTCTATACCGCTGTACAGATCCTCAGAGGAAGAGAAGAGAGTAACCGTCATCAAAGCCCCTCATTACCCAGGGATCGGGCCTGTGGACGAATCCGGAATCCCCACAGCAATTAGAACGGTAGGAGAGGCCAGCGTGAGCTCCAGGCTATGCAGACTCTACAAAGAACGGACTGTCGGTGACTGTGTGCATTCCTAGGGTCTTATATGAGGATTGTCCTCTGCCATCTGAGTACTCATGAATATTATGCTGTGTGTGACAGAGAACAGTCGATTATAGATCATGTGTTTTTCCATTTTAACTAACAATCATGAAAATTGTGATTTTGTTAATAATAAAAGTTTTTTTTTTATTTTATAAACTATTTACCAAGGAGTGTTAGGGCAAAAGAGAGAAAAGAGAAGGAATGAGAAAACGTGAATTCTTTGGCTGCGTTGAATTTCCATATGCATTGCAAATAAATCCATGATCTATTTCTTGAAATGGAGTTGTGTTAACACCAGGAGATGCGCAGCGGTGAATTGGGAGTTGGGAGGTGAGATGGTTGGAGTGAAGAGAGTTGATGGCATGAAAAGGGAAAACTGTCTCAAGAAAAATACACATTTTAGTGTCCCTGTTCAGCTGTGCCCACTCAGAGCTCTCCAGGATGATAAGTGAAAGTGTTTGGATTTTTTTTTTTTTTTTTTTTTTTTTTTAGTCTTTATACTCTGCCAAAGCATTGCTCAGTGTGTCAGGGCAGCCCCTTCTGGCAAAGCTCAGCAGTAGCAGAGGCAGCTACTGAGAGCTTGGGCCGGCAGCCGCTTGCTGACCCAGTCCACTGGAAGAGAAGGCTTGTGCTAGTCGTGAGAAGGAAGACTTGGGAACCAGGATGAGAGCAGCAGCGGGACCTTTGCAGGTGACATTGGGGGTGGTGAGAGAATGGAACCCAGGCTGCCTGTACTTGTCTGCAGCACCCACATACCTGGCTAGGATGTTTCCAAGAGCTACTTCCCTGGAATGAAAACCTGAGGGACCATGGTAGTGGACAGAGGAAAGAATGTGAAAGAAGTAAAAAAAAAAGCATTGGCGTGATTGGAAACGGTCAGATAGTAGAACCAAAGACAAAGTGTGGGAGTCTTCATCTCTCTTTGAAGTTGTATTTATTATATGGGGATTGTTAACAATTGATTATTCTAAGCATCAATATTAGAATTGGAAACTAAAAAGTAAATCTGTATAGCAGTTGCCGTGGGTTTTATACTTGTTAGATTCTGAGAACATTGAATGTGACTAATTATAAAGTTCTGAAAATCTGTGTTTGAGCTGATTGTCATATTTAAGTGATAGAAACAGTTTAGGGATCATAACTAACATTCCTATCTTATGATGACTACATGTTTCTGGTGACAGTGTTTTGTTGTTTGTTTCCCTTTTAAGATTCCTGACTCAAATGGTTAAATTTTATCTTAATGTAAAATATAGTGTCAGTGGTTTTGCTTAATTGGCCCTTGAAGCATAGTATATACACGGATTAGAAGATCTCTAATTCTGTGTCGTTATAGATTCTATCTGAGAAGGTTTAATCTAAGACCTCTTGAGTGTGTTTTAAGTATGTTTTTAAGTCAACAAATGATATATAAAACATAGCATGCAAAACTACACCATTTTTAATGCATAAGACATAATTTTCTTAAATAGCAATGATTTGCTTATTTTTTAAAGGAAAATCTAAGATATAGGTAGCCAAAACCAAATAATATTAAATTTTTTATATTATTGATTTATCTGCTGCCAAATCAAAAGAATGTTTAGATAGGCATAAACATATACTAAACAATTCAATGCTACTTTCCCTTCTGTAAAATAGAAAATAAAATATAAGCAACCCAGGAGTTCCTTATAAGGAACCATAATTTTTACATACGGTTGTCGTCTTATTTAGGCCTTTAAGACCCTACAAAGAAGATGCAGGTCTGTGAAAACTCTTATTCACCTTTCCTATTTCCCAGCCTTGCCAAGCACATCCCAAGTATAGCTGTGTTTATAAATGTCGAGTCAGGCCATCTCTGAGCTACTGCAGGCCAAGAATCTCCAAGGTTGTTTTTCTTTCTCATCCACATAGAAAAGTAATGATTATCGACTCAAATTGCTTCCCATGGACTCTGTGTTGCGTGTAGCCACCAAAGGCAGTACTGTCTCAGTGTATCGTGTTATAGTCTCATTTCAGACAACCAGCATATACTGAGGAAACAGAATTATGTAAAGTAACCCAGAAACTCTAGAAAACTAAGAGTCAACAAATGTACCTTTGAGTTAGTTGAATGAAGGGAGGCAGTTCCCCAGACTGCACTCTCATGTGACCTGGGACGTCTGTGTTAGCCTTTTACTGAGTCTTATTAACAACAACAAAAACCACTAGAGTTCAGATCCTGTGACATTGTCTAATTATGGCCAGCTAGTTAAGTAACATACAAAACTCTTTTCTTCTAGTTCAAATATAATACCATTTGAGCATTTTCAAAGCTGGAAAGGAGCAAAAAATAGGATAATAAATAAAATAAAAAATAGAATAGAATAACTGTACATTGATGTGCAGAAAATATGTACCTTTTCCTTTTTTTGGAAATCTCGGCATGATAAATCAATGTTGAGTTCTGATATTTTGTAAATACACTGTAGGAATGTAAAAATTCAGGTATATTCAGCCAATTTTATAGAAAACAACTGAATAGTGAATTAGTAGTTACTATCCATGTAAAACAAGTTCATAGGGCACATGCAAAAGTAGATGTCTTCAAATTTGAATAGACTTCTATTTACTTAATCTCAGTATTAGCCATAACAACCTCCATGATGACATTTATAAAAGGAATTTTAAATGCTTCGAGGACTTCTTTTAGAAAAGGGACACAGAGTGTTAGTATTCCCCTTCTACCAGTCTCATATTCCCTTTTGCCAACTGACGGGGCATTTCTGGCATCTCTGTGCTCACCATATAAAGCGAGCAGATGGCAGAACTAAGATCCTGCCCGATACGTGCCCTCCAGCCAGGGAAGAAAAAAAAAAAAATGCTGTTTGTCAAGATACATTGCCATATACAGAGATATAACTTACTTATTATTCTATTACCATTGATTGTATCTAGCTATGGTTGGAAGGTAGTTTTGCACAAGATTATGTATTATTTTCTGTTGCTGAATACTGTAAAGGAAATAAAGTTAATGAAATAAAAATTGATCTTTTAGGAAAATAATTGTCCCGTAAAGATTCTTATTCAGCTATTTTGTTTAAGCCAGCAAATAATAGCTAGACTCCTGCTTCACCACAATATCCCCCAACTAACTCCCACCATTTGAATATAAGATCAACCAACCATCCCCTTGATTTTTCTGTTTGTAGAAAGAGCCTAGAATGAAGGAAGAGGTGATTTACAACAATGTCAAGTATCTCTTAGTGTTACTCTGTATTTGTGGTGATTACCAGAATCATATTTTCTTAGACACCAAATTAATTTAGATATATTATAGCACAGACCCCTCAATTTTCACATGAAAAACGCAATGCCCACATTTCTGAGACAAAAATCAGGATATGAAATTGACAAAGCTCAGTCTAACAAGGACAAGAATATTTTTGTGGCAGTTCTAACACAATAGTTGATATCAAGAGAATTATCTCAGAAAAGTTAGTATATTTAGTTGCTCCACACAGAGCTGCCCTAGTAGCTCTGGAAATATTAAAATATCTTTCCAAGCAAAATCTTTAATTATGATTATAAAGGTGTGTATCTACTTCCACAGGTACATAATATGGTCCAGTTCCATCCAGTCACCTGGATTCATTTCTTATATCATTACATAAATATTTGCTATTCCCTACAGTTAATTTATTGAGCATTTTTATATTTTAGGCCTTTTTGTATACCTCGCCTCCTTCAATTCTCATAACAATTCTGTGACATGGATAGAATTATTTTATTGAACAGAGGAGAAAGTTGAGGCTCTCTACCGGGTTACCCAACTTGCCAAAATTTATATGGCTAGTAAATAGTAATTAAAGGAACCAAGGTTTAAATCTAGGTTGAACTGACATTAATTTCCACTACAGCCCATTGTTTCTATCATCCCAAAAGCCTGGGCTGCATATGGAAGAGCTTCTGTTCTCAAGGAATTTACAATTTAGCAAGACAAATGCTGCCTACATTTTATTATCGTGTTAAAAGAATTTTGAAACAATAGCTACACACTTAGATTTGCTCTCAGACTCTGGATTATGTCACTACATTCAGTATTTTAGTAATTTATACTAGAAAACATCAAATTATTTCTCTAAGTCTAAGTAAATTGGAACACAAGTTGCATCAAAAAATATTTCATGATTAATTCTAAAAATAATGTCTTGAACAGAACACTCACTAAAATGCTTTTATGGATAATGATAACTATCACCAAAATGAGTGAAACACACTACTACAACACTGTAACTTTTACTCAGTGAATTTTAAGTAAACATGTTTGTGCAAATATTAACTGTCTAGTGTGTGTAGGGCACAACTATAACTTGAAAAAAATAAAACCATAATGTATAATGTTTTGATTCACTCTAAACACAAAAAGGGGTAATATATTACAAACTACATGCATAACTGGATACATGACTGGTATTGTCATCATGAAATAGAATTTTTTTAATCAAAAAATAGAAATTTGTTATTACAAAAGTTAAAATATAAAAAGAAAAACATTGAGGAATACGATTTAGAAGCAGTTTTGTAACTACTGGACGTTCTCGTTTACAGACAGTTGACAGACCGAAGGACTGGTACAAGACAATGTTCAAGCAAATCCACATGGTGCACAAGCCGGGTATGTATGTTGTTCTGTGTTCTAAGCAGGTCCCTATGGGTTGAAGAATATATATGTATACTTCTTTTTTGTATAGTTTTGGATCATGCAAAATGTCAAGACCCTAGCAAACTTTATGGTCCTCACTCTTTTCAACATCCTGCCTAATATTACCCCACAAATCACAGATACCTGTGTTCCTGCCCCACCACGGATCTGCCAAGAAGCCTTTTAGAAAGTGACCTTGAATGGGTGCCAGATGCTCAGGTCTCTTCCCTTCATCCTTCCTGATCCATAGTCTAAACCGGGTGGCACATTGTCTGCTTAGACAGATGCATTATTCCTCTGTCCACCCATGTCTGCTCCTTATCAAGAGAGTGAGCATAGATAGGTCTCACTGACTGGACAAGAGGTATTTAAAGCACTTACTAAAGGACATTCATGATCCAGAAGAGAAGGCTGCCTGGGAAGATGAGGTAAAGGGACTGACCCTGTCTCCTCAAACTGCAGAGGCCCAGGAAGAAAAAAACAAAAAACAGTATATGAAAAAAAAAAATTCTAATAATATAAATTAGGCAAAATATGTTGGTTTTCTAACACATTTCTGTTGTTTCTCTGAAGTTCTGCTGTGTTGTAATGATATGGTGACCGAATGTGTATTACCATAATATTTATGTTTCATTTTTCTAGATGATGACACAGACATGTATAATACTCCTTATACATATAATGCAGGTAGGCCGGGTTTCCTTGCTCGCAATGAGTATTTTATGCCCTGCAATGCTTGGAAGAACTTCAGTCACTATTTTACCACTCTGTTTGAGTGCATGTCTTCAGTTTATACAATCTGGAGGATCCCCCCCCTCCCTTTTTTTCTTTTCTCAGAGCATGCATAACAAAAGGATTGATCCTTTCTCATGGAAATGAGAACTAATACTGTTTTATCTCATTCCTTCCCACTGTTAGTTTATTCTCAGCTTCAGGAATGTGGAACCAACGTGTGAAGGCCAGCCTGAAAGAACATACTGTAACAGGGGTACAAAATAAGATAAAGGTCTCCTTTTATCAGTGGAGAGAGTGATTAGCATTGCATAAGATCTTTCAGATACACTTCACAAAAAACAAGTCAAGCAAAGTATTCTGTGACCTTGTCCATGCTTTTGCTGCAAAATGCAACCATTCATTGAAGGAGTTTTCAAAATCCCACTTTGCCTGGCCACTTTTCTGACTCAGAGCTGCCAACCGACTGACTTCAATTCCAGGCATTTCCACTAGTGTTTGAGTGTGTGGGTATCTTGTGAAGTGGTTGCAGGCTGAAGGGAAGAAACCCCTTAAAAATGTTTCTCATCACTGCTTTCTCCTACATGTCATACACATATCAGAGGATCCCACACAAGGTCTCCTGCCCCTGCGTGGCCTCAGGCTCCCCTACTATTGCAGTGTCTGTTTTCCTTGGTTTAGAGCAGGCTCTGAGGATCAGAGTGACCTCTCCTTAAATCAGCTGCAGCCTCACTAGGGGGTCCCCTTGCCAACCTGAGAACTGCATGAGGTTCTCCCCTCCCTGACACCTGAAGGCCAGCATACACAGGCCTGTACACAATGAAAGACGCTATAGATAAAAGGGAGCAGAAACAAGGGACTCATACTAGATAAAAAAAAGTAGATTAGTTATTGCAAGGTCACTTTCCTTGCGGGGATGGCTGGAGCCTGTCAGACAGGTAACCTAGTAACTAACGCTGATCAGGGTATTCCTCATTGACTGATTTCAGATTCCATTTCTGGAAGAAGCCTAATACTTAAGTGTCTGTTTGGTAATGTGTAGCTTATCTTACCTTGTCTTGTTTTTGAAAAGCTGTAAAGCTGAAGTCCGGCTATAGAATTGAGGCAACACAATAAGACATTGTCTCTTTCTATTTATGGTAGCAGTTTACACGGAACTTCAGGAGAAGCCAATCAGCGAAAATAGACTTAATGCAAAAGACTGAGGTTTCAGGAAATTCAGAAATTTTATAATTTTTAATATTGAAGTGTTGTATCCACTAGTAATTAGAAAAGTGACCAGTACAGTTACTCCTCACTTAACCAACCTGTTTGACGGCCACCCAGACTTATGACCAGCTCTCTAGTGCAGGGAGTTCCCTTTCTGAGTCTTTGTCTTATTCCCTCAGTAGGTTAGTATTCACTGCACAAAGTGTTCAAAATCATGCAAAACTTAATACCTCATTTACGTAAATGTGGTGTCCCATGATAACCTAATGAAAAATGTGTACCCTGTGGCGCCACGACATACCACAAGACATCTGTCTTTAAGTGCCTCACTTATCGACCAATTCACTGAACAACTTAGTAGTAGGAACAGAACTCGGTTAAGTGAGGAGTGCTTATAGTTACATATAACTCTGCAAAACCTTTTAGAGAGAGTTTTACCAGTTAATCAGTAGACAAAGTGACTACAACTAGTCTCTTCCCTTTCCACTAACCCTACGTTCTGCTACTCTGTGTCTTGCTCTTTCTGAGTCTTTTTTGTTTTTTTCTATGCTCTCTCTGCTACCCACTTAACCCTGTCCACCCAGGCCAATCCCTCAGGTTTCACTCAAGTTCCATTGGCTCGATGATATCTTCTCTCATCAATCCACCATCTTCTAAAATCTTTTAATTGCTAGTATATGTTTCCCACTTTGGGCCTTTATCATGTTGCCAATTATTTTCGGCCATAGTTCTATTTGTCTCACTTCCCAGCTGGAAAAAAAAGTTTCTGTTTCCTTAAGCCTTGCACAGCACATGTATAACTTGCTCAGTATTTTGTTTGATTGCAATTAACTTGTCAATTATATGTAAATTAGAGCTTTTAAAATAACAGGAGGTTTTTAGAAACAGATGTAATGTGTTCTAATAAGGATTTCTTAACTATGTCATTAGTTTATGTTATCTAGGAGAAAATTTGCTGAGTCCTGTAAGTTATTCCTAGTACCAGTCTGAATCATTACTAATTCCAAAATAATTGATGAAGATTTATTATAATCAATGCTTGTATATAGAATAATAATAACAAATTAATATATTAGTAAAGGTTAATAAATTGATATTAATAAATTAATAAAGATCATACTGCCCAATGCATGTGTCATGAATAGGCTTATTGATTATAATTTTGGTAAAATCAGTGGATATCTGATGAGGTACAAATATTTTTAATGCACTTTTCAAATGTTAATTTCTCCTGTTTTGTTGTGTTGTGTTGTGTTTCATGGTAGGCCTGTACAACTCACCCTACAGCACTCAGTCACATCCTGCTGCAAAGACCCAGACCTACAGACCCCTCTCCAAAAGCCACTCAGACAATGGCACGGATGGCTTTAAGGATGCCTCCTCCCCTGTCCCTCCCCCACATGTTCCTCCTCCAGTCCCACCACTTCGACCAAGAGATCGGTCTTCAACAGAAAAGTAAGTCATTTCCCCTCAAAATGGCCTATCTTTTAGTTTAGTATAAAAATAAGGCCACATGGCTTGCCTTACTGAGGTAGTAAATGTATAATCTTACTAGTCTTTTGTGTATAATCTTACTCAATACATGTACCACCCTGACCACCTCTATTGAGATTGTTGTAAACCCTTTCACAAGCTCGGTTCATTATGTCATAGTGATCTAAGTTAGACCTGATGTAACCTGGAAATAGTCTCTACTTTTTGATCAATAAATGCAGATCAAAACACTGGAAAATAGAAATAATTGACACTCCCTTTGGCATAGCAACTCAGAGACTATGCATTTAATTTCTAGTTTCCTCTGATTTGAAATGTTAGGTTTATTAACAATTTAAAAGTTCCCTCTGATACACAAAAGTAGCATTTTGAAAGCAAGAAGGTTATTCATAAATCATAAATAAGACAACAGTTATAAGTGTCTGACTGTGACTCATTTCCACTAGCTTTTCAATGATACTAATTTTTATTTCTCCAATAAAATAATTTTTATTTCTATGGAAACTATTCTCACAAAAATAAAAATTTATAAACACTTTTATTGTGCCATTTAAAAATTAAGATTATCACTAATAATCCTATTTATAGGTAATCTTTATTGAGAGTTTGCTTTGAGCTGAGCATTAGGTAAAGTACTTTTCCTATATTATATTATTTAATTCTGAGAATAACCCAGTGAAATGTATTTTATTTTAAACCCTTTTTCAAGAGAAAAAAACTGTGATTTAGAAAATTAATATAACTTGCTTAGTTAGTATGTCCAAGCCAGGATTCAAACTCAGTTTATGACTAAAGTTGTAGCTCATTCTATACTGGCAATTAATACATAAGGACATAAGAATTATGCAGCATTAGTACTGGTTAGTAAGCATCCATCTATCATGCTCAAACATTATATTCAGCCCCTCATTGTACCATTTGGAGCAACTGATCATCACTTAGGTAATAAGTGTCCATGAAAATAGACATACATCATATGTGAAAAGAGTCTCATTTTAATACCAATCTTATGATGAATTATATATTTAGAAGTGTGATGTTTTAAATTTGAGAAATAAGAACCAAAATTAACTCATATTTAAATGTATTATTTGCCTTATATGTTTAGTAAAAATAAATCTCATTAAGAAATATGCTAATTTCTTAAACATTTCTAGATGTCTTTCATACACGTTGTCTTAGGTCATACTCAAAACATCCATGCTAATTATTACTTATCAATTCACTAGAAAGCCAGCACTTGCCTCTAATTCTTCTGCCTCTTAGAGCATATGTGAACATGCCATGGAGTTGGAATTCTATCCCAGGAAGCCTTCTTTAGCCCCAGCTAAAGACTTTCCAAGTCTTTCTTTGACAGCCTCTCAAAGGATGTTAATTCATGGGGAAAAGGTGATACCAGCATCTCCTATGGGATGGAATAGATACCTAACTGGTTTTTCAAGGTTGACAGCAAAGGAGGATCTCCTGTCCCCACAGCTTGCTCCTGTGGATGACAACCCAAGTGATACTTTTGTACTTTTCACAAACTGTGGTCCATTTACAAGATAAACAAGATCAAGCATGGTGTGTGCATTACTCCTGTCACTTTGAATCGAGTGAGAATACCAGGGTACAGAGTGGTGGGATAAACTTATATAACTTAACGAACCATAACCACCACTTATTCTAAACACAAACATACACAACTGCCGTCGTGTATGACCCAAGGATTTACTAGTAGATCACTGGCTGTATGTCTACAAACCCCTTGTGTTTGAGTGAGCAGGAGGATAATTACTGTATGAAAAAAAAAAGGAGGAAAATACAATATAAAAAAAATGCCTTTTAAAAATCATTTATGCAAAATAAAACATAAATGTGGCCTTTTGGGCAGATTAACTTTTTATTGTGAAAGACTTAAAAAAAAATTATACTACTTTTAACTTGAAAGCAGTGAGAGGTTTTCTACAACTGCTTTGAGCACAGAGAATTATTTTCATGCGTAATTTGTTGGTTATTTCTAGGCATGATTGGGATCCTCCAGACAGAAAAGTGGACACAAGAAAATTTCGTTCTGAGCCTAGGAGTATTTTTGAATATGAACCGGGGAAGTCATCAATTCTGCAGCATGAAAGACCAGTAAGCACTTGTCATTACATGAAATGCTAGTTCTCTAGGCTTCCTGGGTTCCCAGATAAACCCAAATTTCATATTATTGAGCAATTTCTGTCACAAAGGCACCTTATTTATTGGGCATTATTTAGAAATCATGTTTATTTTGTATTTTAATTTGTGCGTCTTGTCTCAGAATTGAAGATGCACTCTCTAATATATTATTCCTTTACTGACCAAATCTAGGATTTATTTACATGTAACAGTAGCTATGCCTAATCATAGCCCTGAGTTTAGTTTTAAAAAGATAAACATTTATAATGCAATGCTTAATTGCTGGTCTGTTATATATATTGCTAGGGAGAAAATTTCATTAATCTCTCCAGTACAAATGGACCCAGGCAGTTCCATCCCTTGACTTCCATATAGTTTTCTTAATATTTCTCTGGCTTAAGGGAAAATTTTCCAAATGTTTTTTTTAATATATATATATAACAAGCTGTTTTAATTGATTTTTATTAAATCTCTCTCAGGTTACCAAGCCTCAAGCTTCCTGATTGTCAGTCAGTCTAATGGATCACGATTATGTTTAGCTTGGCAGTATTTTTTCCAGTTAGTTGCTTTAATTATGTGCAAACAGAAAGATGTGTAAACTAGAAAATAACCATTTGCTTCCCCAAAGTGCAACTTAACAAATGGGTTCTTCCTTGGCCCTCTTTTTGTCCCCAGCCCGCCTTTCTGAGTTTGCTTTCCCTCTTTGATCAGTGCCCTCGGGATCACTTTGAAACTGTTTCATTACTCTGCATCTCCATCAAAATGTGCTTCTAGAGAAACAATTGAAGTCATTTGTAAAGTACTCTCAGCCTCATCTTAAAACAATGTTAGGTGTCAGTGAACAGGAAAGAGAGTTTTCTTGGCTAGATCCTTGAACTGTATCTGAGAAACCACGTTAACATATATAATGATAGACAGGGCCTGAAATTTCATTGGAAACCCTTGCCTCACCACACCCAATATGTGTCCTTAATTTAGTTTTTGAAACCCTGTATTTATGGTTATGTTCTTGAGAAACATATTCAAAAACCTTATAATCACATAATTCATATATATTTGTCTAAGCCTTTTTTGCCTTTCTTCCAATAACTCATATCCTTTAGAGTAACAAAACTTAAACAGAAAAACTAAAAGTAAAAAAAGGAATATCACTGATTTGCAGGCTCCATTGCAAACTCATTAGCCTTTACCAGTTTATATGATTGAATATCATGATATTTTGTAATTCTAAGATGAGAAATGGGTGAACCATGATGTCACCATTGTATAAAATTGAAAATAGCAAATAATTATGCAAAATATTATCTCAGATTTCAATGCAAATAACAAAACTTTACTGGTCATTCTAACAATTTGTGATGCTCTTAGGATGATGAATGTTGTCATTGTAGTGGAATGCTTTGATAGCTGCAGTGTCAGGAAACAGGATGGATTTTTAGAAGCTCTCCTATTGGGATGTTTGATTATTGACTCATTCAACAAAATGTATGGAGCACCAACCTACATGCCAGACATTGTATTAGGTGCTAGGGTCACAATAGTGAACAAGACAGTTTCTACCTCGAGGAACTTTGAGGCTGTCATTTAACAGATGTGCAAAACTACTAGGTCTGCATTTATGTGAAGTACACCATCTCCTTTATGGTTAAAAATGTGGTAAACCTAAAGATTCCTCCTGCTCCCTCAAGAACTTGTTCATGGGCCCTGTCATTGTAACTGAAATTCCCACATTATTCAAGGCTCCTAGTTTAAAAACAGCAATAATTATAAGAGCAATAACAGTAGTTGTACATCTTTATTGGGCACTGACCATGTGCCAGGCTTGCTAACTAGGAATTTATGCTTATGTCATGTGATGATCCCAACAACCTTGAAGCAGATAGATGGCATTCCCATTTCTCAGATGAAGCAACTGAAGCGCACGCTCAGTAACTTTGCCCAGGGTCATGAACCTGGTGGGCGTTGGAGCTAAGCTTTGAGCCTGCTCGACTAATGCACTTCATTGCCACTATCCTGCTAGACCACCAGGATTAGCTGAGTAGGAAACACATTTAGCTAGCAGTCATTGTCACCTCATTAGTTTATTTGATTATTCTGCAGTATAAACTAGTTTATTCATTTGCTAATTTATGATAAATTAGTGTACTTGATTTGTCGTTTAACCAGAAACTTGGACCCTGAGTTGTTAAGACACAAGACCAGGATGCCTTCTTTTTTTTTTTTTTTTGACAGAGAGACAGAGACAAAGAGAAGAGGGAGGGCCCAGAGCAGTCTCCATAGTTGTACATCATTAGTTTCTGACGTGGTTTTGTTCTACACAGGTGGGTGGGGGCAGCGCAGGGCAGGAACTGGGCTGGGGGCCTCTCGCATGGGAGGCACGCCCCCTTGAACCAGGGGCCAAATTGGGGTGGCGGGCAAGAACCAAACTGGGAGCCTCCTGCATGGGAAGCAAACCTCAATTCAGCATAGGGGTCCTCATAGGCCGGGGCCTGGATTCGATCCTCGGTTCCCAGGGCTGCAAAGGGAATGCTTAACCCACTGAGCCATCCCAGCTTCCCCAGGATGCTTACCTGGTTCTAAGAATAAAAAGATCCCTGGAGTATGGGTATTGCTGGAGATTTGGGTATGGATGAGTACAGCTACAAGAAAGGAGCTGTGGAAGGAACCAGATATTAGGAAGGTTATATAAATGGATATCTTATAAAGAAATGGCAAGACCCAAAAACTTTATCCCTTCTAAACAAATTTTGCTGAGGGCCAGCCTTAAACAAATTGATTTGAGCTAGTCCTCTTTAACATTTTGGCTAGACCTTTTATTATCTTTTTGTTGTTGTCAGCCCTTTGGTTGATGGCTTTTTGGTTTTTTTATAGAGACAATCAGGATGAATTCAGTGTTAAGTGCACAGTCAGGCTGTAGAGACTGGCTGTATATTGATACAGTTCACATAACATTTCAGAGTGTCTTGAAAACCCAAGATACAGAGGATGAACAGCAGGTGCTAAATGGGAGTGATGTAGTAGCAAATGGACAACACTTGAGGATTTCAAGGTGTTCTGAATGCACTCTTACATCATTTTACCCCAAGATGGTTTGTGAGCATTCCTTTGCTCTTTTCATATTTAAATTTTGTAAATTATACACAATACCTGGGTAGTTCTCTGTTGCTCTTTTCAATTCTTAGATGACTCTATCATCTAACCATTGTCCCCAAATGCCATCTTGGATGCTCCTCTTCCCCAACTATCTCCAACTCCTACCCCCTGAGAGAAATGCCATTGCCATGCCTCTCCTCTGGTTTACAATTGTCCATTGCCTGGATTACAGTGACAGCCAACTGATTCACCAATCTTTACAACATCTTTATAAGATCGCCTGCTCAAAGCTTTCTTCTGGCTCTCAGGTATCTTTAGAGTGAAATCAAAAATTTTTAATATAATTTAAAAATAATTTTTAAAAACCCTGTGGTTTGGCCAACCGCTCCTACCTCCCTCACTCTATTCCAGCTATACAGACAGCTTTCCATTCCTTCTCTACTAGAGCTGTGCACGGGCCGTTCCCTCTGCCAGGAATGCCCTCTCCACCAGCTCTCCCTGCACTTGGAAAGGCCTCAGCTCCCTTCCTCTCAGACACCATCCTGTGCTCCTCAACATGTGTAGAGCTCCCTTCGCGAGGCGTCACAGCATGCTGCATTTCCCCCTCAACACACTGATTGTAATGGCCTGTCTCCTTGTCTGTGTCCCTCATGAGACTTGAAGCTCCTTGAAGGCAGGGACCATGTCTGGTGCACCAGTTGTATCCCCAGCACCTACCACAATGCCTGGCACATGGTAGGTGTTCAGTGAATACTCATTGAGTTAATAAGTGAATGAATGAATACAGGTTTTCCTATTGCTGTGAGTGGGCAAAATTGGTGAGACTGGATCCCTGTTCTACCTCTAATCTATGAAGTCTATACATTTCTAGTGACAAAAGAGCACAGTGGGTCTCCATGAAAGTACACCTGAGGGATTTGACACACTGCTATTAGTAACTGGTTCACTACTCCATGATTGATTCCTTGAAGTCTGTGAGCATAGGGAGCACAGTACTGTTTGAATACAAATGCTTCCCCAGACTCTGATCAAAAGGATCCCCTTCTTCCTTAGAAATCAATGAAATATGTGTTTATGTTCTTTAACATGAAAGTAAAAATGAATGCAAGTTTTAAAAGTGCATAGATATTCTTTTGACAGTAAGTTTAGAAATGTTGATTAGATGGGCTTAATGTTTGATCTAGAGTAATTTGGTATCACTAGGAATTTATCTTTAACTGACTAGAACCACTCTTATATGCTGGGATTATATTAATAGAAACTTTACATCCTATCTGGATTGGGTATGTTTATAGATATCTAATAAAATAAGATAAAAGTAAAACAATAAATTTAGATAAAGCATTTACTTAAGACCTTCTGATGCTTTAGAAACTAGAAAATAATATAAAGATGGTACCTTTCTGTATATAACTAATCTAGCACATAATGATAAAAGCAGAAGGAAACAATTATTGAAAACACTTAAGCAGAGTTGAAATTCAGTTTAAACCCTCAATAAACTTTGGCTTCTTTATCAGTGAAGACTGTGTCACTCGAAGCTTAAGCTGTGCAAATTTTGAGAGTTTCATCTGGTTTGAGAACCATAAAGAATTACTCCAACTAATAATGTGTGTAGCATTTATTGCGAAAACCCAACAAATATAAAATGGAGCAGCCAGTGTCATTAAAGCATAACCATCTAATGAACATAAATTTTAAAGACTCGGACTATGTTGACATTTCTTTTTGTTTGGAACAACATAGAAATTATGTGGCTGGGATGAGGATACTGAGAACAGAATTTTCATAACTTGAAACACAGCAAAATGTTTTGAAATTGTAGAGAACCTAAAAACTAAAAGCTGTTCACCCAATGGTTGCCTTTTAGCAAGAATCATGTGTAATTTGTAGTTTTAGATTTTCTTAAGCACTTTCTCTTACACTGATGACATGACACAGGTTTGCTGGGTTTTTAAAAAATAAGAGACCCAAAAAGGTTCAAAGATGTCCAACAGTATTTCGGCTCTTTTATGAGCAAATAGAGTAAAGCTTAATCATGCTTCCGAAATGAGCTCCTGAGTGTTAATATTTGTGTTACATAACTCAGAAGAACTTTGAAGTTACACATCCAAAGTGTGGAGTTAGTGGGATTATGAGTGTTTATATGTCTGCTGGCTGACCATCTGTCTGTATATTACTGACTGTTCTGTGCATCTTAGCAGTGGATCTAGGTTGCTACATGATACATTTAATTCTTGCATAACTAAAGGGATTCAATAGGTCAGCCCCAGAAAAGAGAAAATTCTAGTTCTGCCACTTACAGTTTCTTTACCAGAAAGTAAGTCTCTGTTCAAGCCTGCGCCTTTCATTACGTTCCCAAGTTATAGATAATTACCAATGATCATTGTTTTTTGGGGTGTTTTTCTCTGCTATTTTCAATTCTCATGGATTTTAATAGCTGCCCGTTGTGACTATAAATTGAATTTTTATTCTAGTTTCATCTACAAAATCATAATTCATGGAAAATTGCCATTCTAAGGCATGGTGCAGAATGATAGCTATTCTGCTCCCTTTTTTCATGTTCTGTAATAGAATCTATTTTTATAAGTCAAGATTTAGGATATCTCTTTGTTAGTATGTATTTTCTTAAGGTGCAAGTCAAAGTGAAGTTGTAATCACTGGTAAATGTACTTACTTGTTTAGTAAATTTGCTGCCCTCTGCTGTTCAAAATGTTTTTTAAACAAATTTGTTTCCCTTAAAAGAAATTTCTCCCCTTAGCAAAACAAAATACCTTACTTGAAAGCATAGATCATAAAATAAAAAATTAATATTTTAAAGTACATAATATTAGAAACAATAAGATTTGAAAAAGCCAAAGATTAGTTTTCCTGTGGAAGAAGTAATAATTGGCCTCTACAGATAGAACAAAATTTAATTGAAAAATTCTGATGTCAATTACCCTCAAAATCAGTGCCAGCCAAACTATTCCATGAAATAGTTATATGTTACAGATAATATTTAAGTGATAATTGGGAAATAAAACAATATTTTAGTAATATCAAAAGTACTTTTGTACTATTGAACCTGATGTAAAGTTTCAGTTTTTAAATATAATAAATAAAATGGTAAATAGTTACCTGAATATTTTCTATCAAGTTCACTATTCTGAAATGTAAACCAAATATAATATTGACCTAAATAAGAGAAAATATCTCAAGATTCCTGCACCATTTCCCATACTAATTATAGGATGTTCTCCATAACAATATAACAGTGAAGCAAAATAATATTTGAAAGGAACAGAAAGGAAAGAACAGTCTTCACACCAGAACGCCATCATGGTCTTTTGTGTATGTGTGTGTTTTCTTATTGAGCTCATCCAGACACAGGCTCTGTGATACCATTGAAACTATTGTACAAGCCCGTGGTCATACTCTGATTTTATCACTTAGTGTCCAATCACAAACGTTTCCAGGGTTACTACACAGTCTGTCATGATCACTGCGCATGTCGGATCACTTCTTAGATCCTTTTATTATTTTGTTATGATGTCTCAACTTCTCTATCGCTGTCTGTAGCTACCATTATAATCTCATAAAATATTGAAATAAAAGCACATCTCTAAAACTACTTTGGATATACTTGATTATTAAATACAGACTGTAGATTATTAACAAAATGATTAGGAATGTCAAATGTCAAATTAAACAGGTGGACAAGCTAATGTCAAAATAACGACTTTGGTTTGAATATGGACTGTTGCAAAGCACCCAATAGCACAAAGAATATGTCCTCTCCTGGCTGTGGGAATGGCTTTCAGGAAACTGGAGGTCCTTTTTTTCCTGACTGGAAATACTACTGTCCACTTGCGCCGTGTTTAATTCATATCATATAGTAATTATTAAAAAGTCATATCCTATATATAGTACTTCAAGCATTCCTTTTTAATAGAAAATCGAAGGCCTGACAATGCAGTCAGGCATGTATTATTTGAAAGAACTAAGGGTATTACTTCTGGGCAAAATAAGTGCTCTGTTTCTGTGTTTTCTACTACGAAAGTAATGGTATGTATTTTCTCAAATTGTGTATATTAACACTTCTAGTTTTTCTATCTTGGCTACAACATTCAGGAACCACTAAAAAGAAACAACTCAATTATAAAAATTGGCCTCTAAATTAGAGTGTCAATCAAACCAGGGCAGGATTTTCTCTCCCCCTGCCCCAACTCTTAGCCTCTCATAATACTGAGAAAAAGCTAGCCCCATCCAAATCCATTTCTTTAGCTCAAGGTAGACAGGTAGAGGCATCTGATAAATGTGACCTTTCTTTACTTAGGCTTCTTGTCCTCATATCTTTTCAATGGCCCAGACTCCCTAAATTATGTGGGTCCCCAAGGGATTTTTAACTTTTCGGAATGCTTCTTCCTGCCTTGCATTAGGCAGGCACGAAGAACTGCTTTCCGTCTAGTGTCCTCTAGGTTCCCCCAAGAACCTCTATTTAATACATCAGTTTTTCCTTCATCCCTCTTTCTTACAGCCCCTTCTCCCAACAACTCTGACACCTGTTCCAAGGGAACCTGGCCGGAAGCTTATTTCTATTTCACCATGTGGAGAAGTCACTGGTAGCCCCTCCCCTCCACCCCGGAGTGGCGTCCCCACACCAAGCCCAAGCACCCCGGCTCTCTCTCCCACCTGGGTGAGCTCCTTCCCTCTTGCACTTATCTAATGCCTGCTGGAAAGTTGGGGGTAGGCTTTATTCTTTAGAGGCTAAGAAACAGCGAGAAGCTGGCTGTTCGCCGACCCCCTCCCCCTGCTGCCCCTTTCCTCTCACCTATATGTCAGGTTATTCATGCCAGTGGAACCCTAATAGGCTCCTATCAGACGTACTGTTTTAAAAGGGGCAGGTATCAGTGGTATGTCCTGTTTCAAACAGTTCGTGTGGTCAGCCTACTGACACCTTGAATTTAGCACATCGAGACTAGGCTGAACATACCATTTGAAACCGGACAGTGCTATTGTTTTCTGTTCTGCTTTAAATGGGACATCTGCTCAGCCTACTCCTAGCACCTCTCTTCCCTCACCTTGTGTCTCTTCCCCCCTTCCCCCTTCTGCACCTCTCCATATGCCTGCCCCAGAGCAAAGTGTCTGCGGCCTGCAGACTTACGTGCTGGGACCAGTGATGGACGGGCCCACCCAGAAGAGCTACTTGGTGACTGCTGAGCCTGTTATAATACTCTGGTGTGTTATCAATGCTCGTTCTCACAGTCACAGACAAGTTTCTCATGGTTTATGCATCACGCTAAGGAGAAAAGCAGAAACGGTGGACAGGAAATAACTAGGGGTCTCAGTGATGCCATCGAAGCTCATCTTCATATCCTGATTTTACTCATTTTACTTTACTTCCTTTGTTTTCTCTGGCTGAGATTTGTTGGATGAGAATGGATGCATGTTTGCGTGTGAATGCGCGCGCGTGTTTTTCATACCACACAGCGTTTCCCTCACTTAGCTCAGTGTGCCTTTTCCTTCCCTTTTCCTTCACATCTGCTCCAGACTGATCGCATACATCCAGATGACATAGATTTAGAAAATGAACCCTGGTATAAATTCTTTTCAGAACTGGAATTTGGACGCCCGGTAAGTGAGGCTAGCCTATTAATATAAGAAAATTAGGAGAATGTTGTTTGATTTATAAAACATATCATTATCAGAAGAGCTAGGTATTATTTAGATGACAGAAGCTGAATGTGTAGTATATATGCAAATTTGGTACAGTTCAGCCCACAGTTACTTCTGTACCAAATGTTTAAACATGCTCCCACACTTCCTATATATAGTTTTTCTTTACCACCAAATCATGTATTAGGATTAATTTATGTCTAAGCAAATATAAAAGGTTAAGATACTTTCTGTCCTAGAATAGTCAGACAATTATTACAGGTTTGTTGAAGATGTTTTTTTGTTTACAGTCCATTTTCATCAAGTTCAATCAGAAGAGCACTATGACATTTATAATAATCATTACTATTATCATAGCTCCCAGTTGCTGAAGAATCGCCAAGCACCTGGGTTTTTGTGCTCATTTTCCCAATCCTTACAATGCTTCTCCAGTAAGAAGCCAGAGACCAGAGAGGTTAATTAACTTTTTCAAGACACTAAGCGGCAGCGGCAGATGCTAATCCCATTCCTATCAAACCAACAAAAACACCTCTGGGCAATTCCCACTATAACATACTGCCAGAATATTTGCCAAAAAAAGTACTGCACTTACTTTTAGGAACCAGGGAAGGGAAAATTAAGGAAACCCTGTGGGATTTGATTTCTAGTTTTGCTACTGAAAGCCACCCCAACACCCCTAGTCCCCAACCCCCTCCAGAAGTGGACATTAGGAGATTGCCTTAATCTGTTTGGCATCAAGAGTCAAGCCAGACCTCAAATAACAATTTCCTTTATTCATGTTTTATTGGGGACCTTTACCAACAGCAGTGCATTTGAGGAGTGTCAGTTACATGTTTTTTATTGGTGTTTCTGAATTTTAAACTCTCGAACATACTGATGACACTACAGAATTTTTTTAGAGATCAGTACAATTTTTCTTTTGTCATATCATAGACTGATTTATAGGCTTGTATACTAAACCACATATTTTATCTTGTGTAGTTACAGTAGTCCCTTCTGTCCATTAAAATGCAAAGGAGACTGGATTATACTCATTATCTTATTGAATTGGACCAAAAGTGACTGTAAAGAAATATAAACCCAATAATTTTTCCTAGAATATCTACATCTAATAGGAGGAATGTTTTCTCTCTCTCTTTTTTTTTTTTTTCTAATTTGTATCCAGATAGTCACATAAATGTATTTTATTTCAGAGAAAGCAAATTCTTTATTTTATATGTATTGTTATACTTGATTAGACAGCTTATAGGCACTATACCAATTTCTGTTCTGAGCCTAAATTACCAGCAGTTTTCTATCATTTTCAGCCACACGTGGAAACTCACCAGCATGCTATCCACTTGCTCCTTTAATGTTTCTTTAATATACCTTGCATTCCTCTGTGGCTAGAGACTAGGAATGCTAATTTAATTTGATGAAGTGAGTTTATAAATTTACTAATCAAATCACTAGTAATTTTGCCCAGTGCTTGAGAATATTTACAAACATAGCACTCTTCCTCTTAGACTACCCCCATTTTGCTCCCTTCACGTCCCTCTTTATGTGTATCTGATGCTGTCAGCACTCAATTTCTAACTGTTGTCACCTTTTCCACATGTTCATTCCTTGCTGCCATTGATTCTCCTCCATTCCATCTCTACACCCAGCCTCCTAAAAAGGCTCTGGACTATGTTCAAGACCATTCTTCTGGTGTTTCCAACGAGGTAAAAACAAATTATTCTCTTTTTCAGATTTCTCTCTTACGAGCCGTTACTTTGATTCTGAACACCTGTGTTTTACAATTCACTATTGCGTCTACGCTACTTTTTAAAATCTACCTTTGTATCATTGTGTTGTACCCAGTATCATTCCTTACACGTAGATTATACCAAAAGTGTTGACTCTTTCTGAAACATAGGTAAAGAGTCATTCCAACCATATCTTTGAGTTGAATTCTTCAGTGCAGTCCTGGCATCTGGGGTGTGATTATCGAAAATCAAAAATAGTAGGCTTAGTTTATATATAACTATTTTGATTAGACTAAAATATAAGAAGGCTTCTTCAAGCCATTTATCATCATGCCTGGCGGTAAATGGCACTTTTGATTCTTAAATAATCAAATGTTTATGCCCAATGTATTCCTAAAATTTATTTTAATATTGTTATCTTAAATATAATGTGTGGATTTTAGCATCAGATAAAATCAAGAATATGGCTGAGAAATAACTGATAACACCAGTCACAACTTCTCAGTTCTACTCCTTTGACAGGTACTATTAATTCTTTATGCGGTAACCCAGGCAGCCACAATAATAGATTATCACTGGCATAGGTTGTAAAATGTATTCACCATCTCTGTTTAGAAATGTTCATGACAATATGCTAGGTTAAAAAATGTATGCCAGGCAATGTAAAATTTTATTTGAATTAGTCAAAGAGAATATGAAAAAGGCAGACATAATCCAGCATCAAAAGATTTTCATCCTGCTACTTGCAAAGAAAAATAAAATATTTTTGGAAAGGTGATTTAGGACTTGCTAATAGACACAAGCAAAAGTTAGTATTGCTAAATATCAGTTATAGAAAAGCTTCCCTGTGGGAATTCTTAGAGATAGCTAAGCTGGAAGTGGAGTAAATTAGATTTTGCACAACAGTTTCTCTGTGGTCCTAAAGAAATACAAAAACAGTTAATAAATATCTTATTTTCATTAAAAATTTTTAACTCAGTTAAGTATGTACAACTAGGAAAATCTAGTGGGATGCCTGTGCTATAGGAAGTACTACTGACACATGGTGGTGAAAACTGGGATTGCAGACATATCCTCAGGAGGAAATATCTTTCTAAGGGATTCAATTTGCAGTTCCAAATTATTTTCTCTGAGGTAGGCATCAGAGTGTAAGTTAAACATAGAAGCGATCAAAATAGTTACATATTAAATTAAAAGTAAAGTTGAGTAATGTATAATTTCAACACAAGAACAACCCAAAAATTTGCTTTGGAATTCAATTGGTCAGATATTTCTCTCAGATATTTTGGTCAGATAGTTCTATGAGGATATTTTTTAAGGCAACGGTTCATTGAGAACTGGAACAGAATTTAGAGGTTGCCATGTCCAATGCCCTCATTTTTCAGGCAAGAAAAGTATCCTAATGATTTTTAGGAAGTAATGTCCAGAATTATATAAGATGGTGGCAAATTCAAAGTAGATTACTGATCTCTTAACCTTTACTTTAGGGCTGTTTGCTTTATACCACACTTCTTGGCACTTCTAAGAGGTGTTATTTAGAGCTCAAATGTTTTAGAAACAAATTCTTTACATAATATTATTTCTTATTAACTACTAATGTCTGTGAAAGAAGTTCCAATATTTACCATTACACAATAATTGATAAGCTAAAAATAATAGAAACAATTCTATGCATTCTACATTGTTATGGTAGTGTTATGATAAAGACCACATTGAAAAGCACTTTGCTGGTGGTTAAACTGAGAGGGTGTGGTATGATTCTGACAGCATATTAACTGTTATTAATTTCACATCATGGTTTTTCAGAGTAAAAATATCCTGGTAAGGTACTGTAACAACCACATGTAAAAAATTTTTTTGTAAAAATGGTAATTGATTAGACATTACCTACTATTTATCACATGCCTAGAATATGCCAAGAATAGCATATTTTTTAATCCATAAATATAACAAAAACAGGTGTGAATGAAGAACAATTAAGGATTTTTAAGGAAAGTTTAATCATATGATTACTTAACAGAAAGAGTGATTCAGAGTCTATACTTTATTAAAATGATCTTCGTTTGGTGTAAATACTCATTAGATTATAATAGATTCCCTCTTTTATGGAGACAATTTTCCTTTCAGGATGAGTACCATTCATACAATTATACAAGTTTTTCTCTTAGTCATCTATCTAGACTGCTTACTGTTTCTGTATAATCTAATACTGAACTGTTTGCTTTTCCTTTGCTTCCTACACTATGTTTTAATTCAAAGTACAATTTTATTTAGGCTTATCCCAGGCTGGCAATTAAAATGTTCTGATCATTCTAGGTTTATTCTAAGAGTGCTCTGAAATTGACAGCTTTTGATGATCAACTGTGGTTTGTGGCTGGGTGTCCCTTGAAAGCAGGGATCCACACAGATGGCCACATTCTGAGGATCCTTGGTGTTGCTCTTCTGCAAACATATAGAATTAATATTTCTAAATTGGAATATAATTATCTGTTTTTATTTATTTACTTGCTTGCCTTCTCTCTTACTTAGTATTTATTTTTCTGCCTTTCCAGTGTCTGAGTCAGATTTCATTAGTTAAAATAATTGTATAAACTTAGATCAGTAGACCAATGTTTTTTTTCTAATTATATATTTGTTGAGAACTTAAGAATCTAAATATTTTTAGGAACAAAAATATTAGAATATGCCTTCCAGTCTAAAATGGAAAATATATTCTCTTGCAGAGGACGCTTTTGTTTGTTTCCAGGCAAGATTCTATTCTCATTTAGTAAGGTGAAATTAAATTAAAATATTAGTTAATAGAAGCAATTTTAGAGTTATGCATAAAGGGTCTTGTCAGACTTACGTACATAAAGAATCTTAAAATTATATTCTAATATTTTAATTGGTGCTAATTTACAAATGAAGCTAAAGTTACAGAAATAGTTCTTAAAGTGTGGTTTAATTTCCACTAAGTAAGTTTTTAGCACTCTGGTAAAATGTTTCTGTGTGATAGAAACTTAGGGTAAAATTTGTCAAATTCTGCCTTTTTGGCTGACCTTTTTTAACTTTCATATAGAACATTTTCAAACTAGAATTTCAGTTCTTCATCAAACCACAGTTTATTTGTGATGAAGAATTAATCATCAAATACAACCAAAGCCAAGACTATTTAATATACATTCTAGGCATCCTACCACAACTACTTTCACCTTGTAGTGTCACCTCAAGCATTCTAGAGTTTAATACTGATTCTCTCTTGCCCTTTAGATATTTTAGCAATTATTTCAGCAGATGATTCATGGAAAGTAAAAAAATTCTTATGTATTATCTATTTTAATATCTTGTTTAATATCTATTTTATTTTACTGTTCAGAATGAAGGAGTGTGAACATGGTGTGTACTATAAGAATCTGGAATTATCAATTTGTATTGTCTATTTTTCTTTGTTCCTATAACTGTGGACAGCTAAGAATTGATTTTCTGATGAAAATGTTACAAGTTGACTTAAAAAAAGGCTATATGTTGATTCATTAAATCATTTATTTTAAACCAACCCTGAACTGAACTATTCGAAAGATATAAAATTGTTTCTGATTTAAGTACCAGTACTTTAGTTTATTGAGAATTCCAAGCTAAATTCTGTGTTTTTTATTAAAATGTCCTGAATATGTTCACAGATGAAAGATGTCTCAAGTTCTGCTTAAATTTTAGGTTTTAAAGATAATAATTGGAAACATGATAAAAACTTATAAAGAAATTTTATGTTTTATAAAAATTAAGTGATGACTACAAATTTTTTTAAACATCAAACCATTCTGTTATGTAAAAAATGTCTATTTACATTCAATTTCCTACACACAAAAAGTAGTTGATTTTATTTCTCTCCATGCAATGGTTGGATCATAGATAGTGGGAGTAAAACAGAGAAATACAGTGCAGCATATCAGAAGAGAAGGTAGATAGGAAAAAAGTAGAAATCAGGTTGCACAATTTCTCTTTCAGATGGCTTTTTTAAATGATCATAATAAATGATTACTTTTAATCTCTTACAATTTTTTTTTTTAGAATACTTAATTTAATGTTCACAGACTAATAAAATTTTGCTATGGTAAAAATTTTTCATGGTACTATTATTCTATCTTAACAGGCCTCCTTATACCAATCCTCTATAGACAGAAGCCTGGAAAGACCCTCTAGGTAAGAATCTTATTACATTGTGCAACCAGAATATTCTGTACCAGTGGTTTCTTTTTCAGTGAAATAGTAATGAGGACTATGTATCACCTGTTTATTTGAAGCACCATACTTCATGAAGTTATTTTGTTTCTGTATGATTTTATATGATCATAATCAGAAATTTGTGAAAATCAAGTGAAATAATCCTGGACATTTTTATAGCCTGAGCAATTCTTCCCTTCCTATCTCCTCTATCCCCAGTTTTCCTTAAATGGGGATTGTAAACATCAAATTTGTAATATTGTTAGATGAAATATTTGATCATATATTTGAAAAATATAAATATTTATAATAAATTATAAAAATAAGTTATTAACAATTTTCTTAATTATGTTCTACATATATTTGTTCATTATACTCTGACTACACAAATCCAAAACACTGTTACTACAAATAAGTGAGGGCTTACTTTATATGTACTAGGCATCCGAAGTACATAAACATTCTCAATTCTTAAGATACCACTATGAGTTATGTGCTATTGCCATTTTATCTGAGTAAACTGAAATTTAGGCTCTGTAACTTCCCAACTGTACACAGCTGTCAAGGAACAGAGACACAGTAGAATTGAACTAAAATAGCTTGTAACCACTAGTCCTGACTGCATTAAAAATCTGCCAAGTTAAGTTCTGTTGGTAGACTTTGAATATCACACTTACTTTAAAATATTATAGAAATTCAGAGTTTTATAGCAATACTGAATAATAAACTTCCAGCCATACTATATCATCAGCAACGAATAATTATGTACCGTAACATTATTATTTTCTTCCATGGATTTCTATCAAAATAAGTAGAAAACTTTGTAAATTGAGCTCTTTGTAAATTGGGTTCATGACTGCCATCCAAAGACATTAATGTCACTAAGGAAGGACTGTTTCCATCTATATACGCACCAAAAATGTTTGAATTTTGGGGTTCTAATCTGACCTGAGGATTTCTGTAAAGACACACACATTAACCCTCACATGACAGGGTAATGACAGCAAAACAGGACTAGGAGAAGATGGGGCGTCCTCTTCAGAAGAGCGCAGATAGACTCCAAGGTCGGCTCCACCTCTACTGTTGCAGCACATGTATGTTCCGTGTGCTCACTTGTAAAACAGTGATAACACATGGGCTATATAAGACCATAACGCCCGTAAAGCAAATAGCATATTGCTAGCTCAGAGGACCTGATGTACTCTCGCTGTGCTGTTCATCTAATTTTATCTAATGATTTAGTAGATAGCATGCTGCGTGACAGATACCTTTGTTCACAAATGTCTGTCTTAAGTAATACTATACTCAGACCCAGAACCAAGATCAAAGTTTTCTGCCATTATAGATTGTCAGCTCCATTTAATACAACTGGGTGAAAGGACTCTTTGATAATTTATGTGTTCACCAAATTATTGGTCATTCAGTGTTTAAATAGAAAAATGTTGGCATTTCAGAGAAAGGTTTTTAAAGCTAAGAGTATTAGAAAGAGCCATAGGGAAACCCTGAGGTAAAAGTAATTTGTCTCATCAGATACCTTCCTTTTTCCAATCCTTTCCTCCATTTTAACATCCCTCCTCTGGATATATTCATGTTGTTGGAAGTCCTCTTTATAGAGAAAAGATACAGAATACAAATAATAATACTGAATTGTCAATTTTAACATATTATACTAAATGGAGAATTTTTACTTTAAAAGATGATTAAAACTTACATCCACACTAAAACCTACCTACACGTGTTTATAGCAGCTTTGTTCATAATTGCAAAAACTTTGAAGCAACCAAGATGCCCATCAGTAGATGTATGGATAAGCAAACTGTGCTATATCCATTAAATGGGATATTATTCAACAATAAGAAATGAGCTTTTCAGCCACAGAAGGACAGGGAGAATTCTTAAAAGCAGATTGCTAAATGAAAAAGACCAATCTGAAAAGGCTACATACTGTTGGTTTCAACTATATGGCATTCTGAAAAAGCCAAAGTTAGACAGTAAAAAGGTCCGTGGTTGCTAGAGGTATTCAGGAGGAAGGAGGGATGAAGGGGTAAAGCCTAGGGGGCTTATATGGCAACGACAATGTTCTACACAATACAGTAGTGATGACACATGTGCCAAAACTTGTAGAATGTTCAACAGAGAACATAAACCCTATGTAAACTACAGTCTTTAATGACATTTAATAATAATGTGTCAGTATGGTTCATCAATTGTAATAAATGTACCACACTAATAGAGGATGTCAATAATAGGAAAACGGTGTGCAAGGGAATATATGGGAATCTCTATACTTTGCAATCACTTTTCCAATCACCTAAAAATACTCTAAAAAAATGAAGTCTATGAACTTTTAAAGAGATGATTATAAAGACATACCATTTAATATCAATGGACAAATTCCTAAAAATGCAGTTTGGGGGACAGAGGATGAGAGTTATAACACTGTCATTAGCATATCCCACCCATCTTTCTAGTTCACGTGTTAATGTCTCCAACACCAACCCAACTGGAGCTGCTTCCTTCTTTCAGTTCTGCAAGCCTGGCCAGTGACTTTAGAAAAAGAAGGAAGAGCGAGCCTGCCGTGGGGCAGCCCAGGGGCTTGGGGGATCCAGGTGCCATCAGGACGAGCCCCAGTCGAGCAGACCTCCCAGGATCAAGCAGCACGCTGACAAAGTCTTTCATTAGTTCTTCTCCTTCTTCCCCATCCAGAGGAAAAGGTAAACAATGATAAATTGAAGTGCTAACAATTTACTAGTTTAAGTTTTAACCTAGAGCAAGTACCCTGTGAGAGCTGATCCAATGACAACTATCCAAAGATACTTAGCTTTTAAATCTAGTTTCAGAATAGTAGCCTTCTATCTACCTAGACTAAAACAGGTTGTTGAGCCATTTGAATGACGTAAAGGCCTCGATCATAAGTATATATATTTTTCCAAATATATAATTTCTGTTTTGGGGGAATAAATTCAAAGTGTCAAATGCTTTATTGTCAGGCTATTAAAAGATTACATTTACAAACATTTGTCAAAATGTTACTACAACTAGCAAATTGGATTTATAGGATAGGAATTATAAGTAAAAACAGAGAACACTATTGCCTAAAACATACATTTTTTTAAATTATTTAGTTCTCTATATAATTGGTCTAGCCAATGAAAGTTGTTTTTTTAAATCATTTGCTCTATATTTTGGTCTATATTCATATACATAATAGAATATCCCCATTCTGCTTATAACATAGTTTTTAATTCACAACAGACCACTAGTAAAAACTAACTGGTTTTAAGCCATAATTATAAAATTTACATATCACCAAGCTATTTCCATATGTCCTGTGTCTATGGAAATTCAGTGGGTTGAGTTCAAAGAAAGTGAGTCACTCCTTCAAGTCTCTGAAATACTGTTGCCATCGTAACAGGAATATTCCTAAAATGGAAGCTAGGGATTAAACCAGCAGTTGTAGGTACCTCGGTCTATACCAAACTTGGGCTCAACCGTCTCCTCCAATCTCTTGGGTTTGAAACAGAATAGAGAAGAAATCGCAAATGTGTGAAGAAAGCGAGCTCTAACAGATGTTTCCATGAAATAGTACAGATTCAGCTACATGTATCAAATATAGGCACTAAAAGTGTTACCAAATAGTTATAGTTAAGAAGTAGCTGGTTTGAATGCAAAAAAAACATGCTGGTTTTGATGACTGGAATCTGGATAAACAGAAGACACCAGCTGTCTCTCATGTCCTAGTAAAGCTGTGAATACTAACTGGAAGGTTCAGGAGGGCATATACGTCTTTCATGATACCCTTCCTCAAATTAGCAAGGATACTTTTATCAAACTATTCAGGTATTATATAGGTCATGAAATGCCACTGATACATTTTTCTTGTACGCCATCCAAAAGTTAAAAGGATTCTGATTGATTTAGATACTTGTTTTCATCCTAGGGGAGTATGAAGTCAACTTCTTTTTCCAAACACTACATATCAACTCTATTTAATGTGCTTACCTACTTTTGTTGAATTTGGGGAAGATTGTAAAGGAGGAGCTGTCAATTGAGATAGGTTTCTCCATTAGTTTGATTTTTAAGGAAGAAAAAAAAAAAAGATCCCTTTAGATGTATTTGGCCTCTTGTGTGTATTAGTTGACTTAGCAAAACAAAAGGATATTTCCATACACATTCCAATTGAGGTCAGGTTGAGCTCTTTATTATGAAATTGCAAGTGATTTTTACAAATGATCCTCCCTGGAAAAAAGCCAGATGCTTTTACCTCAGATGAAAGTTACATTTTATCCAGCTATCCTTATGAGAACCTGCCTAATAACAGGTTGAAGGTAGAGCAATTAAACATGAGTTTGTTTAAAGATATTTTTTTCTTGGAAAAATATTAGCAGCAGTAGTTTACAGCATCTTGACATTACAGTTTTGGAAAATTTATCTTCAATCTTTTTCTATCTCATGTCCATGAAAAAATATTGGATACAATTATGGGAATATTCATTAAATGTAAATTTATAAATGACTCTTTATCTATTATAAATTAAATGAGACTCAAATCCTGACACGATTAAGTTGATTAAATCTATATCACCATTGGCATTAATTATTTAACCTTTAAATTACTACCAGATCATGTTATTAGTTTATAAGGTACTATTGTGTTTTTGGCATCCCATATTTGCAGAACTGTGTATGAAGTAGTCAATAGTAATGGGTATTTTAGCTACATCAATGACTTTTTATACGGAGTTTTAACTCTAACATCTGCAAAGCTATGTTTATTACAAAAGCATTGCCTTGCTTTAGAATTAGACTTTTTTCCTCTAAAGTAGGAGCTTCATGTGTAACAATCAGTGTCTAGATTAAACCATGCTGCTTTCTCTGTTATCTGATGCTAACTGACATGCTCTCCTCTTTGAGAAACTTTTAACTTCTCCATATGTCTCTCCTTCCACCACGCTGCTCTGGATTAAAAGGTGGGGATGATAGGAAAATGTGTCCATCCCATTGCAGTTACTCAGGGCTCGGCAGTAACCCCGCTAATGAGTTAGATTACTGTAACACATACAGACAGCACTTGGATGTCCCGCGTGACTCGCAGAGGGCCATTACCTTCAAAAACGGCTGGCAAATGGCCCGGCAGAACGCAGAGGTCTGGAGCAGCACCGAAGAAACCGTTTCCCCCAAAATCAAATCCCGCAGTTGTGACAATCTCGACCTAAACGATGACTGTGACAGCTTCCCTGACCCAAAAACCAAGTCAGAAAGCATGGGCTCCCTGCTATGTGAAGAGGACTCCAAGGACAGCTGCCCGCTGCCCTGGGCTTCCCCTCACCTCCAGGAAGGCTGCTGTAAGGGCAGATCGAGGCTTCGACATCGGTCAGCCCACGACGCCCCGGGGTTCCTAAAAATGTACAAGAAAATGCACCGCATTAACCGCAAAGATTTGATGAATTCCGAGGTGATGTGCTCCGTCAAGTCGAGAATAATGCAGTACGAAAAGGACCAGCAACACCAGGCCCTGCTCCACGGGTGGAGCCAGTCATCCACAGAGGAGGTGCCCAGGGACATGGTGCCCACGCGCATTTCTGAATTTGAAAAGTTGATTCAGAAGTCCAAATCCATGCCAAATTTAGGAGATGAGATGTTATCGCCCGTAATCCCAGAATCACAACAAAATGGTTTATGCCCCAAAAGGCGATTTTCCATTGAGTCTTTGTTGGAGGAAGAAAATCACAGCCGACACCCTTCTCAGGTCCAACGAAGCCACACGTCTAAAACCCTGGTGCCGATTCACATTGAAGTCACCAGCGACGAGCGGCCGAGAACTCACGTGGAGTTTTCCGATAGTGACCAAGACGGAGTGGTGTCTGACCACAGTGATTACGTTCACGTAGAAGGATCATCCTTTTGCAGTGAGAGTGATTTTGATCACTTCTCCTTTACATCCTCTGAAAGTTTTTATGGCTCCAGCCACCATCACCACCACCACCACCACCTCATCAGCTCCTGCAAAGGCAGATGCCCTGCCTCTTATACTCGATTCACCACAATGTTAAAGCATGAACGAGCTAAACATGAAACTACTGACGAGCCCAGAAGACAAGACATGGACCCCGGCCTTTCGAAACTTGCATTTCTAGTCAGTCCTGTGCCTTTCCGGAGGAAAAAAAATTCAACTCCCAGAAAACAGACTGAGAAGGCCAAATGTAAAACGGCTGTATTTGAGGCTCTGGACTCTGCCCTTAAAGACATCTGTGACCAAATTAAAGCTGAGAAGAGACGGGGAAGTTTGCCAGACAACAGTATTTTGCACCGTCTTATCAGTGAACTGCTGCCAGATATTCCCGAAAGGAATTCATCCCTTAAAGCTCTCAAAGGGAGCCCCATGCACCAGCGTTTCCACCCACTGCCTCAAGATGGTGCTATTCACTGTCCATTGTACCAGAGCGACTGTGAGAGGGTGCCCCACAGCGCCTGTTCCCAAGACATGGACACCAATAACAACCACTACCACCACCAAGACCATGGCAGTGCGCTGAGTCTCCAAGGTGGATGAACTTTTCTTTCTTTCTCCTTGTGGTTCCGATACCATTCATTTTCCATTTCTGCATCTCATCATTCCTGGGCTGTGAGACCACTTGGCATCGTTGTGTATTGCGAAGCAGTGCTTGTTGTGCAAACATGTGTTACTGAGTAGTCCTCATTTGCCCTTGTGGCATGTGGACTTGATGTGTGGCTTAAAGTGCTCGTCAATTCACAAAAATTTACTCAGTTAAAATCAAAAGGGGAAAAAACATTTTGTAGCTTAATGTTGGGGCTGAGACAACGGTTAGCCACATGGAAGCAAGAAATTAACATTTTACCAATTTAAAAAGGTTTCAAGACAGAAACCGTAATTGAATATCAGTATCCTTAAGAGACTGACAACTTTGCGTTAACTCTTTTCTTGTTGTAAAATGAATCAGCACCAATAGTTTAACAACTTTTTCTTTGATTTTTTATATTACCTCTGTGGCCATTCATTCAATAAATAATTTGCTTATATTCTATATAGAAAATATCATATCAAAACACTCAGGAAGCAAAACTGAAATATGTAACATAATAATTGATGGACGATCAAAAGGGACTAGGGTTTATTTAAGAAATTTCTTCACAATTAGAATGAAATTTTTGTGAATATGTATCTTTAAGCTATATATATATAAACGTCTCATTTTCATCAGTGTATTTATTTTCTTTCTTTTCATTACTAATTTATTTATTTTCTATTTCTGCTAATTCAATTCTATATTGACATTTGAATCAGATCATTTGGGTTAATAGCGACTCTCAACTCCATTTTCACAGATGGGTTCTCACTTTGAAGTGGCAACACAAGGACAAATAGCAATTCAGATGCAGAGAACTTTCTTTTCCCCTAAGGTTTATATAAATGAAAAGCACAAGGTGTTTTGGTATTTTTATACAGCTCTTTTCATTAATTATTAAAGTGATCTGTTTATTATGTAAATTTTAAGAAGTTGAAATGAACATTTCAGGCTGAAACTTAGATCATCAACAGAGACTCTTCTATTCAACAGACACTCTTCTATGCAGCAGACACTGGTGTAAACCTAGGTGATAGGAATTACTGTAAGCACTGTTTTACAGTTAAGGAAGTTCAGACCCAGAGAGGACAATAAATTTGACCAAAGTCATGCAGAGAAAAGGAACAGTAACGATTAAAGCTCCTCATGCTTAAGAATTTGTAGTATAGAATATAATCTCTATAGACAAGAAAGAGATATAATTCAAATTTCATATTAATGTAATACATGGCTCAATTGTTAATAATTATTGCACAAATTTACTGTTAATAGTATTTGTCTTTGCTCTATAGTATGCAACATGCTTCAAAAACAATAAATTACAATTTTAAAAACCAGTTTCTACAAATAAAATTTTTCACTAATTGAGATAGGTAGGAATCTATAAATTTTTAATAAATTAGCTATCTCTTCTAGTTTTTCAAAATCCTAATTTAAACATCTCTCAATTTTATGTGTAGATAGAGTATATGTTTTCATTGAAACATAATTTGAGAGGGCTTTGAAATGTGTTTAAAGGGTCTTTTGTATTTTAATAAAATACTTAGTTTCCAATCGAGTTTAACCCAACTGAAATATAGTTTATATTCCATGGGTTAGTAAAAGCACTTTAAAAATTATGATCTTTATGAGAGCCCTCTAATCATAAAAATATAATAATTTATAATGAAAAACATACTGCACATAATTCTCCAGTGTTTATGAAAATAGCTAATTAGGTTTTACCTGAAATATTTATGGCCATGTTGTCTTGTTAAGCATAAAGACTTAGAATCCACACCTCACAAAGTGTTAGATGTTTATCCATATCTTTCATTTAAGTGATACCTGATCTGCTGTAAGTAAATAATTCTCCTTATAATCAAAGTAGTCAAAACCTTTAAACAATATATGGATTGGCATTTCTTATTCATTTACAGATGGATTTATTTCATTTTTAATGCTTGTTATTCAATATAACTAAATTTATTAAAGGGATAAGCAAAATAATTTATAAATGTTGACCCAGTTGTACTGGTAAAATTTCATAACATAGACAACTGGACTGCTTTTAGCCTTTAATTATATTTCCACAAGTAAATCTGTAGGGTAAAAGATACCATTAGGAGATCCTTGTGACCATAATTTTTTAAAGTAATTAATTATTTATACTTTGCGTTAAAGGGTACAAGACAATTCAGTTATTTCATAAGCAATTTGGCAACTGGTATAATACTGTTTTATCCCTTTGTTTCTTGGAATAAATATTTACTTTCTGATAAGCAAGTTGAGCACAAGGGAAAGCCAGAGATAAAGGCCTTTTAAGCATTAAACCTCAACATGATATCTTAAGATCCAAAAAGTATTGAAAAGTAGACAGAGAGAGAGAGAAGAATGTGCATGACCTTAGTTCTGCCATCATTGTACTTTCTTATTTTGTTCTTTTTTATTACTATATTTTTAAATTGTTGTTCCACAGAATGTTTCAGATTCACTCAATTGTTGCTATTCCCCATCTTATATTGGCCTTATAATAGTAATTATAAATTGAAGGCACAAAGAATACAAATAGAAAATATTAAAAAGTCTTTAAAATGAAAAAACCTTGCAAGTTTTAAGTGCCTACCCAGAATGTTGCTGTATAATTATACTAGCAATGCAATAGTTATATTTATATATATGATTATAATACCGTACTTCTGCAACCTCAGAAATTTTTCCTTTTGAAATGCTCTGTTTTTGTGTCTTATATCATAACTTTATGATTACCTATGAGTTTTATATTCATGTTTTCCATTGTTGGTGTCTTTCCAATTTTAAGGGGAAAAATAGTTGCCATCAGGGAAAGTGGCTAAACAAGTTTGCTTATAATGGGTGGGTACTCACTCTGGCCCTGTGCTTTCCAATAGACCAAGAAGCCCCTAGAAGTTACTCGTCCACTTTGACTGACTTGGGGAGAAGTGCACCAAGGGAAAGAAGAGGAACTCCAGAGAAAGAGGTAGTTAGTTCAATAGCTTGAGTCTTTTTCAACCACCTACTTAATAAAGCACCTGCCAGCCAAAGTTTTATGTCCAAAACTAGTAAAGAAGTGAACATAAAAAGCATAAAAAGGACAGTGAAGAAACAGTTTTCCCTGAAGCCTGAGCAAAGGACTTGAGCCGTTTGTATTGTGGCCCTAGTTGCAGATCTCCCCCAGCTGTAATTCTGTTGTGGCATTGTGGCCTTTCTGTACCTTGACCTCACACCCACAAATGAACAGTTACTATCTAACGTCGTGACCTGGGCCGTGCTGTGGAGGAAGAAGGTTTTCCCTGTACAAATTCCTGGCCCAGTGATGTAGGGGAGAGTCCTAGGTCAGCTGTATTACAAATAAGTAAAAAATTTACATAAATAACTTTTTCTGGGCTGCTTTTGTTGGAGAGATTCTCTGAAAACCACCTGAGAACTCTTATACTTACCTCTTGGCTCTTTGTCCAAGGCCCTGAGCCAGGGCGGGAGTTCTGGCTCTCACTATCTTGGAGCCACAAAGGTTTGATGGAAACAAAGCTGGTCTTGAACTGGCAGCCACTCCAGGAGTATCTGTCTCTGCAGGTGTATGACGCAGTGCCCAGGAGACCCTTAAGGAAGTCAAGAATGGTCCATATTGCCTAAAAGTTCACCAGAATCTCAGAGGGAAAGAGTGGGGTGAGGAAATTATTGGGGATTGATGAAGGAAGAGCTGGAGTAGCAAGCCCACAGGTGCCCCAGTCAGATCTGTGGGCCCCAAGGTTTGATGGAGGGCACATGTCATCACATCATGTCATGATGAAAAGATGAGCTCCTGGTTTACTGTGCACTGAAGAATTCCTGAACCCTGCCCCCACCCCTACCTCTCCAGGGAATGCAAGATACCAAGCCTGTTCTTCTAGCCACTAACTAGCCTCCCAGTGATAATTGGGCTAATATGTCTTTGCTACCATGTAAAGTATTTAATGAAAGCGATGATGACTTCCTTTGTGATTTTTTTAAATCCTTTTATTATGATTCAGAAGTTGTATCAATACATAAAACATAGAGTCATTGACTCTCCACAATTGTCCCAAGAAATGCCTTAGTTACAGCCAAAATTATAACGAGGACAGAATCTTCTATAGGCATTTGTTCCCTTATTATGATATTCATCTATCTTCATTCCTAAGGTGAAGTGTGATATTCAATAGCTACAGTGAATGGGTCATCTATTATATTCCTGCTGTACCTTAAATATCTAAATGAAGAACTAATTAATTTATTCATAAACTACATATAGAATTTACATTGGAAAGAACTGTCCAAAAAGTATCCAGTCATGCAATATGAAAAATAGAGAAATTTATGGTTGAATTTTTTTCTAGACAGCCCACATATTCTTGAGGTTTCATTTCTTTTTAGTTCATGTGAAACTGCTTTCTTGTAGGAAATCCAAATTTTAAGTTAGTACTAATCATTTACCTTCCTTTTCAGAAATTTCCCGCTAAAGCTGTTTACGATTTTAAGGCTCAGACATCTAAGTAAGTAAGATAAATATTCATCATGTGATTTAAATTGGCTTTGTATACTTTAGTAGTTCTTTTAATAGATGAATATTACAAGGGGATGTGTTACAAATAATTCAGCAATCCACTCTAATTAAATGGTTCCTTCTGCATTAATTGAGATGTGGGTAATTTTGTTTTTATTTTAAGTTTAGTTGAGAATCACTGAGTTTTAAATTACACTAAACATGTTAGAAGACAATGAAATCAAAAGGATAAGAAGGGCAAACATGAAATTAAGAATCTTTGTTTCTAGAATTTTCATGTCAAAAATGAAATAAAAATAAAGTGTTGGGGAGTAATTAACACTATCTGGGAGAATTTGATAATAGGATAGTTTGTGGGGTTGAAGACTAGAACTGTATACAAGGATGCTGTAGTAAGATATCCATTTCTCAACACTCAAATCTTAGATATTCTGAGCAAAGTTGTTTTCTTTGATGTTGGTGCTTTCTGGCAACACTTCTGTGTTGCAATATTTTCAAAACCCTTTTTCTTTAAGAACTTGTTCATCAGATGGAGGTGGGGTTGAGGGAAGTTAGAACTAAGAAAATGAGCTAGGCTTACATGGGAGGGAGTCTTCCAGCTCTGTTTAGGCCCATGTGCCCAGACCTCATTTAAGAACCTTTAGTCTCCACTACATATTAAATTCATTGTAAATTGGCATTAAATTACACTGTGTAGTTTAGACTGAATATAAATAATAATCAAAATATTTATTCATAAAAATGCATGTTATATGAATTCATAGTTTCAGAATCTCTCTTGCAGAAGATGTTTAAAAAATAAAATTACTCAGAATTTGGTAATGACCCTGAGATAGGGAATGAACCAAATAAAAAAATGCTATTTAGAACTAAAGATGTTGCACAGGACTTAAATGTTACCAAAAAAAAAAAAAAAATCCTGGACAAAAACTTACGTACTTTTTTTTTTTTCTTCAATTTTTTTATTAGGTAAGTAACATCTGCTTTGTGTCTAACTACAGTCTGGACCTAACTACTGTACTTTGAATATGATGTGACAATTTGTACAATGTGTGTTGGTTTTATAAAATGATACAGAACGGGTAAATTTTACTTTTCCTTTGGGACAGTCAATCAAAAGCCTCCTTAAGTGTATGAAACCCTGAGGAATGCCAGAGCATATCAAGTAGGAAGGGTGTCTGTCTGCACAGGGCTCACACGGTTTTTGAGAAACTTTAATTAGAAACAAGCATTTAGAGAAAGATGACAAACACCCTCCTCAAGGGAGGGTGTTTGGGGTGTTGACGGTGTCACTGGATTTTGTTTGCTTGAATCCTGAGCCCTTCAGTCTCCCCCAAGGCCAAGTCCTCATCCTGAATGCACAGAGTTAGCAAATGTTCAGGGAAACCCGCTCTTTCATGTGCCACCTATGGAAAGTTTAAATAGCACTTTGTTTCTAAAAAGTTGTCAGAGCTGCTCCTTCCACAAAAGTCTTCCTAAACCAACTAAATCTAACTGTATAAACCTTCAAAGAGGTAGATTAAATAATCACCCATGTGAGCCTTCCCACAATTTTAGTAATAGAAAAGTGTTTTCTTCATACCATAAATAAGTTTATTGCAGTTAAATCACTTTCCTTATGATCTTTGAAGATATAAAGACCAATTGTTCATCATCCCCAATGCAGTTATTTATTTGACACAAAAATCAAGGTATGGATGACTCGTGTGACTTTAAAAGGTTCACACACTCAGACAACACTAAAAGTTACAAAAGGATTAGCCACATTTTGAGTCATTTCAATTCATAGCTGGACCTGAGTGCTTTTCATGCCTAACATCTTATAAACAAGAGATAGGTATCTGTTTTAAATGAATTATATTTCAAAGCTATTTTTCTTTACCTAATACAAGAACATTTAATTTTAAAAATTAAGTAACTTGCTAATCATAATGTTTATTGCTACATAGGGAAAAGCGATAAAATGACATTTCTAAAGGTTGTCAATGGTCATTATTCTGAGTATGTGTGGGGTGGGGTTGGCGTGGGAACTGAACTTACCAAAATAGAACTCAGAAATTCTAGCTCTGAGATGAGAGGGACACAATTTTGAAAACTGTTAAATGACACTATTACCCTTTATCCAGGTGACTTCAAATTTTTAAATATAAGCCTATATGAATAGAAAAGATTTCATATTTAAAAGAAAAATAATTCATTGTCTCAGATTTATATGTTTTGTTTTGCTTTTTAAACTAAGCTACATAGTCTCATTTCCAGAAGCAAACCATATCTGGCACAAAGAAAACTGTTGGATTGTAAATATTAAATATTTTGTGTCATTTTCTGTTGTCTGCATCAGGCACTGGTGTAAAAGAAGGAAGTACTGTATTTGAATGGAAGGTGCTGAATCTTTTTTGTCTTTAGGGTTACCTAAAATTTAATACACTTTTGACATGAAGATTTTAGCACTTCTAAATGTGTAATAATTCTTTTACTATACAGTGGTTATTTCAATTAATTATTTTAATCAATAAGAAATATTCTACATCTGATACACACATCTCTCTCCATTACATATTCTGCACACAAAAATGATCCACCTCAAAATTCTGAACTAAACAATGCAGAAGATTCAGAGTGGGAAGGAAGATGTGTAGGGAAGTGGGATTCTTGGGGAAAGAATAAAATAAGTGCCCTTTAACAAAACATAACTGTGGACACAAAATACCACACACACACACTCACCTGGACGATGAAACCATGAAAAACTGATGGAGTAGGGTGAGAATTTAGGCATGGACTATTTGAAATGAGTAGTATTAGCTTTATCACTTAAAATCAAATACTCAGATATATCTACTCTCTAAGAACCAAAATGTGAAAGCATAGCGCCTTGAAAATAATTTTACTCTTTGAAAACAAAAAATATAAAGGCAAAAATCAATTCATTCATATCTTTGCATTTAAAACATGTTATCTTTGTGGTCCAATGAAAAATGAGAGTACTGTATGGTCTTTTATGTTTCACAAAATAAATTTTTTATCAAGATATTCTACTAAAATGCCTGTCAACCAGATTTAAGAATAAAAAAAAAAATTTTTTTTTTGGTGTTGGTACTTCTGTACTAAGGCTAAAGGATATTTATTTTCCTATTGTAAGCTTTAGCATATGAAAAGGAGACAGGAAGTAACTAGCTCACTAACTTTAGGACCAAAAAAAACAGTGCAGAACTAATTCATTATAATGCCAAGCTTCCTATCTTCACTATAAACTAGTGACTAAATAGCAATAGTCTACCCCACCAGTAAATTTCACATTCTACTGTGATTTATATTAGACATGTTTATATTTGTTCTTTGTGAAATTATTTCTAAACTTACAATGTTTTAAGTGAATTATAAGAATTTGCAAGGAAAATTTTTATCTAACTGGGCTCTATAGATCTTTTTTCTTAAATACTGGAATTATACTTCACAGCTAAATACAAATCTAGTACCTTAAAAATAATTCCTATCTATCATGGGGAAAAACAAACCAACAAACAAACAAACAAAACACACACACATAAACAACATTTAAACCTGTCTCTTCCAGGGAGCTGTCGTTTAAGAAAGGAGATACTGTCTACATCCTCAGGAAAATCGATCAGAATTGGTACGAGGGAGAGCACCGTGGGAGAGTGGGCATTTTTCCCATCTCATACGTAGAGGTAAGTTCTTTCCCCTTCCTTCTTACGTTGCTATCGTTTCTGAAGTTACCACAGGTCAAGAACAAATCATTGTTTTCCCTCACAGAAACTCACACCTCCTGAAAAAGCACAGCCTGCAAGACCACCGCCCCCTGCCCAGCCTGGAGAAATCGGAGAAGCTATAGCCAAATACAATTTCAATGCTGACACTAACGTGGAGCTATCGCTGAGAAAGGTAACCTGGCTGTTTTCTTCGTTGGTGCATTTGAAAGGCTGTGTATTTTTAAAACTAAACTAGGTTACTTCTTTCTTTTTTTTTTTTTTTTTTTTTTTC
>PVKE010008824.1:0-46535 GCA_004027555.1 Craseonycteris thonglongyai | reverse complement strand
GCCCCCAGCCCGCAGCCCCCGGCCCGGGTCCCGCAGCGCTGCGGCGGCCGCTCCCACCCCGGCACGCGCCCCGACGGCGCGGCGCTCACCTCTATGCGGTCGATGCGGTCCCGGAGGGCGCGCACCGTGTCCTCCAGCTCCAGTATGAGCGCGGGCGAGTCCCACGTCCCGTCGGCCATGGTGTCGCGGCGGGGCCCGGCGTCCTGCAGGCCTCGCGGCAGGCCGCCCTCGCAGCGGCCCAGCTTGCCCGTGAGCTCGCGGATGGTGTCCTGGTCGGCGCGGATGCGCGCCTCCTGCTGCAGCGCCGTCTGGCGCAGCTGCTCGGCCGTGCTCTGCAGCAGCAGCCAGTCCTCGCGCTCCCCGGGGCCCGGGGCCCCCGGTTCCCCCGGCTCCCCGCCCGGCGGGCAGGCGGCCGCCAGCGGCGTGCACAGGAGGCGGCTGAAGGGGGGCAGCGGCGGCGGCGGGTGCGCGCTGGCCGCCGGCGCCCCGGGCAGCGCGCTCAGGCTGCGGTGCGGGCCCTGCGACGCGTCGGAGGCGCCCGAGGCGTTGTCGGCGCCCCCGGGCAGCGCCCGCGCTGGGCTGGCCGCCAGGGGCACGCTGGCGATGATGCAGATGACGGCACCGAGGAACGCCAGCATGCCCGCGGCCAGCAGCACGGCCAGGAACTTCAGCGTGAGGCGGGTGGCGGGGGCCCCCGAGGCCCCCGGCAGGCGCGGCGGCGGGGTCGGGGCGCGGGGCCCGGGCGCACGGGGCCGCAGCGGGCGGAGCCGGAGCCGGAGCCGGAGCTGGTGCCGCGGCCGCTGCTGCCGCCGCTCTGAGCCCCGGCGGCGAAAGGAGGAGAAGGCGGGAGCCGGCGGGGAGGGGGAGCGGGCGCGGCGGCCCCGCCCGCCGGCTCCCGGGCGCCCTGCTCCAGCCCCGCACCCGTTCCACGCGGGCTGGAAGGTGGGGGCGCCGCCCGTGATGCGGTGAGGGGCGGAGGGCGGTGCCCAGAGCCTATCCTGTCGTGATCACGGCGCAGACGGTGGCGATCCGATGGCCCCACGGCGGGCCACCTGGGCGACCTCCCACCCCACCCCTTCAGTGCTTTGGCCCCCTCCCCAAACCGATTATGCCAACCTCACGAGGGGAGCTTCCCCCCATGTCACGCTCTGTGCTGAGCGAGTTACGGACAAGTAAGCCTCGCCATGGACATGCTCCCCTATAAATGAGGAAACTGAGGCCCACTGAGGTCAAGTCGCTGTCCAAGGTCACACAGCTAGTGTGCTTGGGAGCAGCGTTGGGGCTCAGGCACATCTGACTGGATGAAGGCTGAGGAATGGGTTTTTGGGGGGCGTGGGGACATGGGGAGAGGAAGAAAAGAGGCCAGTGTTGAGGGCAGGGGACTGGAGATTTTGACCAAACCTCTCTCTATACTGTGGCCACCAGCCTGTCACCTCCCACACACAACCTCCTGAAGGAGTGGCGTTCACCCCCATCAAAAAAAAAGAGTCTCCCTGTGATCTGCAAGCTCTGACTCCTTGGGAGCTCGGACCACCAGGAGAGAAGATCCCTCTCCCCGCTGCCATCTGCATTAGGATGGCAAACCCTGGTGGCCATGTGGACCAGGCCCTGGAAGGAACAAGCAGGAGTGGGGTGTGGCGTGGGGGTGGTGGAGGAGACTTTTACTTTCTCTTGTCAAAAATGTCTATATATAATATATTTTGTTGCAAATTAACTTTGCAATTAACAACTTAAAAAAAAAAAAAAGCATACCATCTTCACAATCCAACTCTAGTTCCAATTTTACACAAAGCCATTTCCTGACCAAAGTGGGTTCCCAGGTGCCAGGTGCTTGGAAGGCTGTGGATGTTCACGCTGAGGCTCATGCACCGGCCAAGGCCACACCCAGGTCTGTCTCCCTTCCAAGCCTACATCCTTTTGTCTTGTTTGTTTAAAGATTTATTTTACTGTTTTTGACAGAGACAGAGAGAAACAGAGGCAGAGAGAGACAGAAGGGGGAGGGCCCAGAGCAGTCTCTATAGCTGTACGTCATCAGTTTTCAACATGGTTTCGTTCCACACAGGTGGGTGGGGGCTGTGCAGGGCGGAAACTGGGCTGGGGGCCCCCTGCATGGGCGGTCCACCCCCTCAAGCCAGCGCTCAGCATATGGATCTGTACGGGCCGGGGCCGGGATTGGGTCCTCAGTCCCCAGGGCTGCACAGTGAGTGCTTAGCCCGCTGAGCCATCCTGGCTTCCCCCCAAGCCCACATTCTTGACTTGAAGGGAGGCTCAAACGGGCTCTGGGCCACCATGGTTACCATGTAGGCTCTGCATAGTGCTGGTGGTGGGCAGAGACCAGAACATTCCTCAGGAAGCAACAGCCCTAGGAGACCTTTGCTTGGACACTGAGTCCCTGCCCCGTGGTCTCTAGGCACATGCTCCACATACACCTCCCCCCCCTCCCCCCAGCCCCAGGATGATGCCGGTGCTGCTTACCTTATCTCTGGGAGTCAGGACCACCTGAACTCCGTGAGGCAGTAGTAAAGCTCTACACCATGAACCCCTGAGCCATATGTGGGGGTGTGAGTTAGGACTCCTGGGAGCAGTGACCTGGAAACCCCCACCCCAGCCCCTGGCCAGGCAGCACAGCTTGGAGGAAGCATCTCCAGATGGAGGTGCGCCAGGCTCTCTGAAGGGGAAGGCAGGCAGTAGGGGGCTGTGAGGCCCTGAGGGTGCATGAGACATCGGGAATCCTGGTGCACCCACGCATGTTCTGCGAAGACAGAAACACACATAACATCCCGAGCAGAAAGCGTCCTAGAAAATCCAGGGAAGGACAGGAGAGGCCGAGGGGGGACTGCTGCTAAGAGCAGCAGAACCATCGTGGCTTGGGCATCACATGGTGCCACCTTTATATGAGCTTCCCTGTGACATTTGGGGACAGCTGGATAAGTGGGTCCAGAGGCTGGAGTTGAATCTTGTTGAAACTGGTCTGTTTATCTGCAAAGGTGACTTTTTAAACCTGCGATGTGAACAGGTCATTCTGCTTATAAGCCCATTGGTGGCTCTCCATCCCTGATGGAATCAAGTTCAATCTCCTTAATAGGCAATATGGCCTAATGGTCAAGGACATGCATTCTAGAGTCAGAAGGCCTACTTCCAAACCTGCCTCTACCTGTTACCAGTTATGTGACCTAGTTTTCAAGGAGGGTAAAATCTCAGGCCTTGCACAGTTCTTGACACCCGCTCTGTGCCTCAGTTTTCCAACCTACAATGGGGAATAATAGGAGTGCGTGGGAAGCCTCGATAAATGTTGGGTCTTAGGATGCCAGTTTCTCTTGCTTTGTGAGATGCTGTCAACTTCTCTGTTTGTAAGGTTGTTAGTAATCTGGACCCTGCCCACCTTCCAGCCTCATCTCCTATCCCTCACGACATCGAACTATGCACCATTCACCAAATACACCGGAATGTGTCCTCTCTCTGCCTTTGTTCATGCTGTCCCCTTCCTGGAGTACCACCCCCATCCTTCCTTGAGTCATCTCATCCCCAGCATCCAGCAGGGGGCCCTGCCCCTGGTTGCTATGTGGTGAATGTTTGAAGAACTAGTTTCCTCATAGGCAATATTGGCTTCCCTTGTGGGCACAGGGAGGAGCCTAGCACAGGGACGTCCTGAAACCTGTCTCTTAGGTTCTGGGAGATACGCTCCTTTATTCCTAACTCAGAATTCCTCAAGAGATGGTCAGAAAAGGATTCTCAGGGGGACTTCCACATGGTGACAATGGGTCCATATTTCCCCTCTAAATTCTTATGTCTCCTCTGTTAATTTTGTGTTAGAAAATTACTTCAAAGATTTATTTTTATTGTTTGACAGAGAGAGAGAGACAGAGACAGAGGGAAGGGGGAGGGCCCAGAGCAGTCTCCATAGTTGACAGCATTAGTTTTCCATATCATTTCACTCCACAGGTGGGCGTGGGGCTGCACAGGGCAGGAACTGGGCCGGGAGCCTCCCGCATAGGCCCGGGCAAGAACTGAACTGGGGGCACATCCCAGTTCAGCATGTGGGTCCACATGGGCCGGGGCTGGGATTCAATCCTCAGGCTCCGGGGCTGCAATGCAAGCGCTCAACCCGCTGAGCCATCCCAGATTCCCAGAAAATGACTTTAATAGTTACAAAACATTTCTTTTTTACAGAATCAGTATAAAATAGCAGTTGATTTCTCCATAATTATTAGAATTATTTAGTATGTGATGCCTTGGCTTAAGTGGGGCTGAAATCAACACAAGGTCTTGGACTGTTGGCTCAGAAATCATCCTAGGAAGCCTGCCTTGTTGATGTCTGTCATGCTTAGCTCTTATGAGATGACCTGGTCCTTTTCTAAAAAAGTATCATTTTATTCATTCTTTGGAGGCTTGAAGTGAATTTTGCAGTGTTCATTAAACACCTTCTAGCTCCTGTCTTTTTACCACTTCTTCAACATTTAGTTCTGACTGCATCCATTTCAACTTTGTCTTCTCTTTCCTAAGTTGCTTTAAATATGTTAAATCATCCAAATTCTTCTCTCTCTCTTTTCGAAGGTGTTTTACTACTGCTGAAGTCTGAGCTACACAATTTCTTTATGACTCTTGTCCCTACTGGCATGAGCCTCCACCACAGGCTCATTAAGTTGTTTACAGGTTTGGCTGGCATCAGTTTTCCCTGCAAAGGAAGCTGTTGGAACCACAGTGTTTAATCCATATACTATTCTGTCATGAATCGTACTCATCACCTTGAGTAATTCCCGGAACTTGGCAAACTCCTCACAGCTCACACCACCCCTGGGCGCCACCATATTGGACCGTCGCCTCAGTTTCTTATTTCCTCACTTTCATTCCAGTCTTAGGGTGAGGGAATTCTTCCCCCAAAGCAACAGATATAGTCATTCATGCAAAATACATGTTTTGAGACCAGACACTGGGGAGAGCTGCAAACAAGACAAACTCATACTTTATATTCTAATGGAAAGAACAGGCAGTAAACAAATGAATAATTAAATAAGTCAATTTATAATAGTAATGAGAACTACAAAGAAAAATTTAAAATATGATAGAAAATGATAAGGAAGTGTGTGTGTGGGGTGGGGGGAGTTGGGAGATGAGCATTAATTATAAGGTTGTGGGGTGGCCGGGATAGCTCAGCTGGTTGAGCACTTCCCTTGCAGCCGTGTGAGGTCCAGGGATCAAGCCTGACCCCGGCCTGTGCAACCCCACATGCTGAACTTCGGCACAACTGGTGACTGCTGGGATGGCGGTGAAGGTTCTTGCCCCCCATGAGGTAGGTCCCCAGTTCCCGCCCCCTTCCCCCATGGCCCACATCCACCTGTGTGGAATAAAACTATGTCAAAACTAGTTATGTATAGCTACGAAGACTGCTTTGGGCCCTTCTCTCTCTCTCTCACTTTCAAAACAATAAAATCTTAAAAAAAAATTATAAGGTCGTCAGAAAAGGGTTGCATTTGTGCTGAGACCCAAATAACCAGAGAAACCAGGCCTGTGGCTATTTGGGGAAAGACTGGGTGTTCTGGGCAGAGGGAACAGCTAGTGCAAAGGCCCTGAAGCAGAAAGGAACTTGGCATGTTTCAGGGACAGAAAGAAGGCTAAAGCAGAGCGGGTGCCTGGGGAGAGCGGAAGGCGGGGTGACGACCTGTGGGGCTGTACTGGTTAGGGGGAGGCTGGGCCGTGGCTCAAAGCCCCACTGGAGGGCTCTAAGTGGGGCCCCTGGCGGCTTTTGCTTGTGAAAGGTTACTCTGCTGTCCTTAAGGGGATAAGGGGATAGGAGAGGAAGCAGAGAGACCAGCGAGGGGCCATCAACCCTCCAGGTGAGAGGAACAGGGGCTTGGAGGCTGTGATGATGGCTGCGAGTGGTTGATCGGGGTCTAAGGCCTAGGAACCAACAAAAGGGGATGGGAAGAGGAAGCATTGGGCCGGGAGAACCCCAGACCTCAATGCACATCTGACAGAGTCTTTGCCAGCCCAACAGGGAGCTCTGGGGCCAAGACTGTCTGTCAGGGAAGGTTTGCACTGGGTAGAAATGCCCAGTCCCTAGTCCCTTCTCATGCTCCGTCATTAGCAGGGAGCTGCCCCAGAAAAGGATGGTTTTGGCTCAAAAGCTAGGGTGATGTCCACACAGACACCTGCACACAGATGGTTATAGCAGCTGTATTCATAATCACCAACTTGGAAGCAACTAAGATGTCCTTTGGGACATGAGTGGATAAATAAACTGTGGTCCCTCCAGATGATGTTAGATATAATAGATTTAATAGAAATGCGCTATCAAGCCATGAAAAGACATGGAGGAACCCTAAATGCACGTTATTAAGTGAAAAAGGACAGTCTGAAAAGGCTGCAGACTGTGAGTCCAACTATATGACACTCTGGAAAAGACTACAGAGAATAAAAAGATCAGTGGTTGCCAGGGGTTATGGGGGAGGAGGGATGAACAGGAGGAGCACAGAGGTGTTTTAGGGCTGTGAATCTATTCTCTAAGACACCATAATGGTGACTACATGTCCTACATCTACCCAAACCCCCATAGAAGGTACAATACCAAGAGTGAACTCCAATGGACTCTATGGACTTCGGGTGATAACGGCGAAGGGAGGTTCATCCCTTGTAACAAACGTCCCACTCTGGTGGGGGAGGCTGTGCATGTGTGGGTGCTGTCTCTCTCCTTTACTACTCACTCTAGATCCCCTTGCCCTCCGTTATTACCTCTGCTGAGAAAGAAGGAAAGAATATTCCTCCCTTTCCCTAGCCTAGTCAAGTGCACGGTTCAACATATCTGCTCAATAGGTGAGACCCATTTTTAAAAAGGGTGGGGAAGGGAGGAAGTAGCATTGTGTAGGGGAAACCTTCAGACAATGATAGTCATGTCTGAAAGAACAGGAGAACGGGTGCTAGTCAGGTGACTGGTGGCCTCTGCCACTCACAGGCAGGCGCCAGAGCCAGACTCTGAACTCGGGGCACTGAGTGACCAGCACCTCCCAGGTCCAGTGCTGCAAAACCTCTCAGGCCTGGGCAGACTGGGCCAGCTGGTCCCCCCACCTGTTTCCAAGCTGCTTGCCTTGGGGCTGGCACATGACGGACAGCGAACCACACGACTCTCCTCTGCCTCCTCTCCTCTCTCTGCTCCCACGTTACTTGCATCCCACGGTGAGCTCCTCGGGGGCAGGAGCTGCTGCATGGTCCCCATTGTCTGCGTCTCCAGGGCCAGTACTTGTGGATCCTCCAACTCCTGCCCCCAGGGGATGAAGATGACCCCTCTTGGAGTGTGGTGTGAGCCAAAGAACCTCCTTTCCCCAGGGTGGGGAAGTGAGAGCCGGGGACAAAGAGGGCTGCCCGGGTCCCTTCTCTACCCAGGATGGACTGTCCTAGGACCAGAGCTGCCTCAGTCACCTCATCTATAAAACGGGGTCATCATCCCTGTCTCATTGAATTGAAATGAGAATTAGATAAGACCAGATGAGCTGTCGTATATAAGATCTCCCAGGGACTCCGGGGCAGGGGTCATTCTTACCACGCTGCTCTGTATCCCCAGGATATGGCATAGTGCCTGGCACTTAGAAAGTGCCCAATACACGCTACCCCCTTCCCGATTTATTGTGCTAATACTAGCATGTATTAGGAGCTCAATACATGTTCATTCACTGTTTTAATTCTTTACCTTGATTCTGCAAGTGCCTACATTGCCTTCCTCCATAGTCGCTCTGTCCTTTTCTGGTCTCCTCCCACTCTCTTTCTGAGTATAGTTAGGGGATCGTCCAGACTAATCAACACACCCCAGCCTGGGGCCTCCCCAGGGGATTCAGGTGGGGCCCATAAGTGTTCAGTGAATGCCGGGATCAGGAGCCGGACCAGAGGGGAGGGGCAGAAGCCAGGGAAGAGAGAGCCGAGAGCTTTCCTCTCTGGGGAAGCCCAGAGATTTCCATCCCGGGCTTCTGCTTCCCTGGAAGCAGCCAAAGGAGCCAACCCAGTTCACAGGCCCAGGCAGGAAGCAAGGACATCTGTTCCCAGCTCAGGAGAGGCAGAGAACCGAGGAGGAAACGGGTGTCCTCCTTGCAGGGGGCCTTGGAGTTGGCTGGAACGTGTGTGCTGGAGTCCAGGCCCAGCCAAGAAAGACCAGAAGGCGTGGCCACCTAATAATGCCACGTCCCGTTCCGAGGTGTCAGGCTGGGCCCCGGGGCGCTCTCATGGTCTCACCACCCCAGTGGCGGTTGGGCCGTTCCTCCTCCCCATACTATTTACTCCGCCATCTCCTCCCCTGTGGTAACCCTGAAGCCCCCCATATCATCAGCATCCCTGCCTCGCGGGAAGAAAACGGCAACTCAGAGAGGCGTGGTGATTTGCGCAGGCCTCGTGGTCCGTGGGTGCACACCTGGGATTTGAACCCAGAAGTTTTCAGAGGCCACATTGCATGTTCTTGTTCTCACAGGCTCAGTCGGACCCTGCCTGATGAGGAGGCGGCCAGGTTCATCCTGGGGCTCAACCCACCCTTCTTGGGGCCCTTCCCTGGACCCCAGAAGCCTGTCTAAGCCCACCGGCTACTGCGGCCCCCACCTGCCCTCAAACTGGTCCCGGCCCCAGTTTGCAGTTGCACCGATCTGTGGCCTGCACTTCCCCTACAGGTGGAGACCGTCTTGCGGTCTGGCACGGTGTCTGCCTCCTATCTGGGTCACTGGCACCCCCGTGTGTTCAGGGTGTGTGCGCCTCACGCACGGTGGAACGGAAGGATGGGTGGCCATTTCTCCAGCTCCGCTAGAGAACGCCGTTGTCTGATGACCCCTAGGATCCTGAGCAGGGAAGCTGAGTCTAGAGCTCTGGGCCCTTCCTACCTTCATCTGTAAAATGGGTGTGGGCACCCCTGTACTGCCGATAACAGGGTGAAAGGCCTGTGAAAGAGAAAAGATCCTCTTGAGAAGGTGAATCAAGGACAGGTGAACGCAGAGAGAGGGGGAAGAGGTTTGCGACGGGGCGAGCGGCAAGTGGGTACCTGGCACCGCACCTGGACGGCCAGCCGTGTGTGTCTGTCAAGGAACCACGGGGACCTGGCAGCGACTCTTCAAAGACCTGACATTACCCAGCAAGGAGGCATCCGATAATAATGAAGAACGCCAACACCAAGACGCTTCTCACTAGGTTCCTAAGTGCTTTCTTCGTCATCATTTAAAGCCTCACGATGACGGCGTGGATGGTGTGGATGGCGTGGACTGTGTGTTCGTTGCTTAGTCCCCCAGCAGCACCTTCCCGCATCCCCTCTAGCTGCCCTTAAAGGCCTCAGGTGGCTTCACCACATCCTCTGTGACTGTGACCTGTACTTGCCGTGCGAGCTGTAGGGTGGAAGATAGGGAACCTCAGAAACCGAGAAATGGTGAGTGTGGTGGGCAGGGTGTCGGAAGACGGGGAAGAGCAATTGGTGGAACCAGCATGGCAGGACCGGGCCTCCCCGCTGTCACTCCAGAGGTTTCGCATGCGAGTCCGCCCAGAACGCGGCATACATCCCGGGGACTCGGCCGGCAACTGGAATCCCCGAGTTTTCTCCCATCATCATGTGGCTGTCTCCCCCCCAGAATTTGCGATGGTCACTGGAAGTTATCAGGGGAAAGTCGTGATTCAGTCTTGAGGGTTCCTATGTGCAAGTAGTTGTGGTCTTTGGGGTCCCCAGTCCCTCCTTTCTCCCCAGGGGCATCCATTTTCTCCTGAGTTTTCCAAATGTTTGGGGAGTAGGGCCTCAAATCCACAATCCTGTCTTCCCAGCCTAGATTTTCCTGGGACTAGCAGTAAATCCCTAAATTTCCAGATCTTTCCTCACATTTCCAAATGCCATCTTCCCCTCTCCAGTTTACAACATCCTTATTAACTGTTTGTCGCCCCATGGTGCATTTCATACTACTCAGTATTTTAATCATTTATCATTCCTCCACACAGCCATGGATAGCTATTTTTAAAGCTTTAATTTTTACCTGTGGATATTTTACAGAAGAGGAAAGCCAAGAATAATCAGCTGGAACCATGTTGTATAAAAGGCCTTGTGCCTCTCCTCCCAGTATCTTTCCTGGGCACAGACATCTATCCTATGGGTGCCCCTGTTTGGAAACTTTCCTGGGTGATCTGCCTTTTCATCACAGTTCCAGGTCAACACTGCCCCTCCCTGGGTTTGTGACTTTATTCAGGCCTTTGATGCTCCATTTTTCAATAAATATAAATGTATTTAGTCAGTAGATCTTGAAAGACAATGTATTTAGTCAGTAGATCTTTCCAAAGAGGGATTTCAGAAAAAAAAAAAAAATCCATTTGTTAAAATTTTATTTTTTCTTCCCTAAGTAGGGTAGCAGCAATCTGAGATCTGTTCTTTTCTTTTGGGTGATTTCAAATGCATTATCAGAGCTTAGACTTTCAACACCTAGAGGTGTGTTCACTACGATTGTTTTCCAAACAGTTACTTGCCATGAAAATGATAATTAAAAGTAACTGACTTTTCTGAAAAATAAATAAATAATTAAATAAATAAATAAAGCCTCACAAACTCCTGGTGGAAAAAGTGTGCTGCTGTCACCACCCCCATGCTATAGTGGTGCCGAAGCACAGAGAGGTTAAGCAACTTGCTTCAGGTGGGTCAGCAGCCAGGCAAGGTGAGGAGGGGGGGATTCAAACTCCTGACCACTAGGACCTGCTGTCTCTCTGGATGGAAGCCCAGCGCAGGGGAGGCTGTACTGGAGGGCCTGAGCCCCATAGACCAGGAGGGGGCAAGAGGGTAGGGCCGGAACAGCAAAAGCGAGTTAAGAAGGCCGGTTAGGAGGCGGAAGCTGTGACCCCCACACAGAACGAGCCAGCTTGGGGCATCTGGCTGCAGACAGAAGTCATTTTACACTTTCCCCGTGGCTACCTCGCTCACCCATTCTGTTCTGTTGACCCGATTTTTCCTACCTCTGGGCGAAATCTCAGGTTATCTCATAGCGTTTTCAGTCACTCTTGGGGTTTACCTTATTTTTAGATATTAAAGCAGTCTGGTCTGATAGCAAAGCTTTAAGCTCTGTTCCAAGCTTCTCTGTTCGCCTGGCTCAGGTCTTCCTTGAACTCAAAGACCTGCGTGATGAGGGAGGAGGCGCACTGGGCTTCTCCTCGAAGGCCCAGCTTGGTCTGCCCTCCCCCTGTCCCCTCTCCCTCTAGATGCCTGTTTCCTCCAGGGATGGAGCTTGGGGCAGGGAGGGGAGAGGTGGCCAGGGACGTGTGACTTGGCTGGTCAGGTGCTCTCAGGACAGCCATGCTCTAACACAGGCCAGCCGCCTGGAGACTGGCTCTTCCTCATTAGAGGGATTTCTGGGGGTTCTACAGAGACCCCGCCCCATCACTAGGGCTCTCCCACCTGCAGTTCTGACCTGGGCAAAGTGTCCCCTGGTGGGCCGGGGCATACAACCCTCCTTCAGTACCCAACACACGTTCTTCTGATAGGATTGCATGCCCCACTCCCAGGCCTCTGGGGGCAGGATCCTCATTCAAAATGACCTCAAACCAGCCACATTCTGCAAGGTTTTGCCTGGGACCTGGGAAATCCGCTTGCAGTCTGGCCCCCAAGGCTCGGAGGGCTGCTCCGGCCCTGGAGGCGGGGCTGCAACTAGCCTCTCACCTTGGGGCCTGGTCACCTCCCCTGCCGTGCTCTGCGGTTCTCTGAAGCACCCTCACTTGGCTTGAGTTGGGGAGCAATGCAACTGTCTCTCGTCCCCCCCACCCCCGGCTTCTCGGGCTGGGGACCAGGGGCAGTTGGGGCCTACCTCCTCTGCGTCTGCACCTCGTAACAGGGGCCCTTGGTGCTCATTGTCCTCAGCTTTGAGTGGCATTTCCACTCAGGGGCCAGTTAGTCATTGACACTGGTGACTGGCGGTGAAGGGATGAGTCAAAGACGAGGCTGGGGGTTCAGGCCCCACCAGGGGATGGTGGTGAGTCAGGCAGCCTGTGGGGGGTGCCAATTTGCAATTAGAGGTTTGGGACGAGAAGTTTGAGGGCATCACATGTAGCTGAACAGAGTGGTGAAGTGTGGACTTTGAAGGTGGGCTTTTGGATTTCAGGCCCAGCTCTGCAGCTCGCTGACAGTGCCGCCTGGAGCGGGTGCCTCAACCTCTCTCACCAGGGTCCTTGGCTGCAGGACGGGAGCGTGGGCACAGAGCGAAACGCATGTGTAGCTCCAGGCCCAGCTCGTGGAACACTCAGCAGAGCAACCCCACAGGGAAGCGAGCATTACTCTCATCTCCTGTGCTACAGGTGGGGAAACTGAGGCACAGAAGATTAGCAATATGCCCAGGGTCCCACACAAATGGGTGGTCCAGCTCCAGGGGCTGTGCCCTCATGCACCCTGCTCTGCAGGGAAGATGCTGGCGTGGGGATGAGTATGACTGTACGGGTTCAAATCCCCTCTCTACCATGGAGACATTTTTGAGCAAGTTGATTTCACCTTTCTGGACCTCAGTCCTGTCATCTGTACATTGTGGGGACTGTGCTCTCTGGGTTGTGAGGATTTAATGAGTTAATTCTTTTTTTTTTTTTAAGATTTATTTTGTTTTTGACAGACAGACAGAAGCGGAGATAGACAGAGACAGAGAGAAGGGGGAGGGCCCAGAGCAGTCCCCATAGTTGTATGTCATCAGTTTTCAACATGGTTTCATTCCACACAGGTGGGCAGGGGCCACTCAGGGTGGGAACTGGGCTGGAGGTCTCCCAAATGGGAAGCTCACCCAAGTTCAGCATATGGGTCCACACAGGCCGGGGCCGGGATTCGATCCTCAGTCCCTGGGGCTGCAAAGTGAGTGCTTAACCCGCTGAGCCATCCCGACTTCCCAATAAGTTAATTCTTGTAAAGTCCACTCTGTATGTGTTAGTTATCCTTCTGAGGGTAATGCTAAGTTGGAAAGAGTAGAGAGGAAACCCTCTCTTCCATTTTATAGAAGAGGATACAGAGGCGCAGAGAGGGTGACCGACTGTCCTGAGGTCACACAGCAGGCAGAGCTTGGACTCCAGCACTGTTTTTCTACTGTCCTCAGGCTGGTTCATGGGAAGATGACATCAAGAATTGGGGAGCAGGGGAAGCCGGGATGGCTCAGTGGGTTAGGCGCTCACTTTGCAGCCCCAGGGACCGAGGATCAAATCCTGGCCCCGGCCTGTGTGAACCCATGTGCTGAACTGGGGAGTGCCCCCCATTCATTTCTCACTAGGGTGAGACCCTGGTCCAGTTCCTGCCCTGTGCAGCCCTGCACCCACCTGTGGAATGAAACTATATGGAAAAACCAATGATGTGCAACTATGGAGACTGTTCTGGGCCCTCCCCCTTCTCTCTGTCTCTGACTCTGTATCTCTCTCTCTCTCTGTCTAAAACAATAAATAAATCTAAAAAAAAAAAAGAATTGGGGAGCAAATAGCTGGAACACTGGACTGGGAGTCAGGAATGGTCAAGTCTGGACACATGGATCTGGAAGAGGTTTCCTTCTACCCTCCCGGTGCTTGAACAAACCCTTTCACACCACCCCCTTCAGTCCTCCCAAGCAATCCGGCCAACTAGGGAGCACTGGCCTCCCTTACTGTTGCGGAGCACTGAGGCCTGGGCAGCCTGAAACCCGGCCACCTGAACCTGGACAAGGGTCTGTTTTTGGTGTCTGAGTTGTGACAGGCAGGCAGGCGAGTGCTGGGGAGGGGGACAGGGTTGATGAGGGCAGCAAGCTCTGCTAGGTCTCTGCTGCCTGGAAACTGAGCCCTGAGTGCCTGCGGGGAGGGCCAAGGAACCAGCAAGATGACAATCACTTTAATGAGTCCCCATGGGGGACGGAGTCAACATTTGCCTTTTCCATAGTGTGTCCTGTTTTCTTTGCTCACAGACGGGAGTACCGAGCCTTAACAGAACCCCTGCGGAACTCCAAATCCACCTCAAAAAGAGCGTGTTGCTCGTGTTGGGATTTTAGACCATGAGGAAGGTCAGCAGGGCGCTTGTCTTTATGTCACCTCACAGAGAACGTCTGCCATCTGGCTTTGTCCCATTTCTATCAGCCCACTAGCCTCTGGCTCATAAAGGCTGATTGCTGGCGGCTGTCATTTAAATGGAGCCTCATGTCTTTGTCACACTCTGGGCCCATCCTTTGGAAAAGACAGAAAAAGAAAAGACTTTGGTCTTTTGCTCTAATGAAGGTCACATCCTGTGTGGAGGGACCCGAGGGGGATCGGATCCCAACCAGCTTCAACTCCAATTGGCTGTGCACCTCCTGTGTGCCTGCCGCCTATTAGACTCTCCACACCTGCCCACTCATCATTGTTCTAGAGATTTCAGAAGGTGGGGAAGGGGCAGGATGGAGAGGAAAGAGATCTGGGTCACTGTCCAAAAATATGAGGTTTTGTTATCTTTTTAAAAATCTTTTTGTTTTTAACTTAATTATACATGATCTGTGATGCCAATTTCTTGAAATTTATTGGGATTTGCACTATGTCCAACGTATTACATGATGTATATGATAATTCTGGGGAATCATGTTTGTCGTTATGCTGTTTGTTTTTTGTGGCCTGTGCCTTTGTATGTTTTGTAAGTTTGGATCGTGAGCTCATGTTTACAAGGGTTTTATCTGAGGAAATCCTACGTGGCCTTTACTGTGGGACCGTCCCTCAGGGGAGACTTGTATTTGCAACTACAACATGCTCCATGGGTGCAACCCACCCCACGTTTGCTTTTTATATTAACTTCCACACTCTGAGTGACCCTGGGAAGGCCCCTGCCTTCACCCTGACCTGCCTCCTGGGTAATGCAAATTCAAACCTCAAATTTGTGTTAGAGAAGGTTTAGCATTATAATTTAAGAGAGATTTCATTTCATTTATCCAACAGAGCCAAAAGGTGAAACACACGTCTTTGACAACTTATTTTTGCGAAAGGGTGATATTTCACTCTCGTTTGCTGCTTCGCTGAGGATATAGGTTGAGCTTTATTCAGGTGTTTTGGTTCCAAATCTCTTTTGGCAAGGGTCCAAGGCCTGTTCCCCATCCCTATACAGACGTAAAATCCAAGCTGCTTGATTCCAAGATCAGTGAAGGCCAGCACTTCACCTTTGTCCTCATGCCACCCACAGATCCACTCAGCCAAAGGATCAGCATCCGCTTGTCACTACGATTTTGGCTTTCTCTCTGTTTGTGGTCCCTGGGGATCTCTTCACTATCTTGGAAGCTCAGTTGGGTATTTAAAAGAATGCCTGTTACATCTGATCTAATGTCTCTAAGTATTGTGTAGCAACAGGCTCCAGAAAGTTCCATCCACGCTCGAAACTTGGGTTCCACTCCTTCTGCCTCTGAGTGACCCTGGGAAGCCCTCTGCCTCCACCCGGCCCTGCCTCCTCGTCTGTCTGATGGGATACCTGTGTTACCACCTCACCGAAAAAGAGAGATGAGATTGGAAAGGTGGGGGTGGCGAGCAAGGGTGGACATCACGGTGGCCTCTGGAGCTAGGTACCTAAGTCCCTAGTGGTCCCTCCAAGATATCTGGTGGCCATTCATCTCAGAGCTGAGGTACATCTGGGGACAAAGACTCTTCAACCCAGGGACAGATTTCTCCAGAAGTGCCTGGGTAGGAGGGAGCTTGTTTTGAGACTCAAACTTATGGGTGACAAATCTCTCCTGGACCCTCTGCACAATTCACACCCACGCTGTCCCAGACTGAACTCCTCTGCCGGGTGCCCCAGCGTCTCCTTTGCCTCCCCAGGAGGTTTTGAGAGGGCCCTTCACACAAGCACTCAAAGCCAACCAGCATCCTCCATATGCTGAGTATCTACTCTGGACACTGCCTGTCATCGCACTACCCAGGCCCAGGCCTCAGCACCGCTCACCAGGGTTATTTCAAGTCTTTGCACCACCTCTGACTCGCAGATGCTCATATCACCTGGATGCCTGGAGGCCAGGGTGGGTCACCTGCCACTTCCTTTCAGTCCCCGCTGCTGTGTTCTGGCATTCTTTCCAATCCAAGGGCCTTTGTGATGTGTGCACTCAGGAGCCTGCAGCCTGAACAAACAGGATGTGAACCAGGCTCGCAGCTTGTGATCTGGCTGGAGGGGGCTCGGCCATGGGATGCAGCAGCTCCCACCCCTCCCTTCACTTCAGGCGCAGCTTGACAAGGGCAGTTTTCAGCTTCTCAAAAGCGACTGTGGTTTTTGCAAAATGGCAATTCTCACCCCATCCCAACCCCCATTCCTTACTGGCCCCAGGCCTGAGCTTCACCTGACTGCTGACCTGTACCCTGCTGAGGCCCAGGAATAGAGTGGGGGTGAGGAGTGGGGGCCAGGTCAGGCACTGCCTGGCGGATGAACCCCGAGACAGCAGCAGCAGCTGCGTGCGCCCCACCCAGGTGGGTGCTGGGCTGAGCTGCGTGATCTTGCCGGGGTCTCCTCACAAACCCTCCAAGCCTCCTCAGGAAGTTGCCACGGTCACACCCACCCACCTTGGGCAACTAATAAACGGATGTGGCTGCTTAGGGAGCAAGGGCCTGGCTTGAGGAGGGGCAGCATTGACCCGAATCTCAGGACTCACTCGCCTGGCAATCCCAGAGCGCGGCTGCGGGGGTCAGACAGGTGTGAGAGCCCCACGTGACTGCAAGAGCTGCACCACCTCAGGCAGGTGGGCTGATGACTTCAGCTCTCTGGCCCTCCCCCATGACAGGGCTCCTCACTCCAGGCCTCACTGGGCACTGGTGGGGGTTGGGGAGAGGATGGAAGCACTCGCTGGCGCTTAAACTGTAATAGGTGAACCCACAACTCATGACTGCTTTTTAAAAATAAGTGCTGAGTGAGGAGTTGTGAACAGCAGAGCCAGGTGCCATGACGAGGTGCAGGCTACGGAGAAGGGCCAGCCCTGACTTCTCGGCCGGATTCCCCCCGCTCTGTCCACCTCCCCGCCTGCCCGCCCAGCTGTGACCCCTGTATCTCGGACCCAGTCTCAGACAGGGACATGCTCCTATCTGTCCTGCTGGCAACTCAGGGATGGGGGGGACCAAACCACAGGTCAGTGCCACCAGGGAGGGCAACGCGGGCAGCGGAGGTATACCTGGAGAGAATGGGGGGGAGAGGGCACCCCGGACAGGCTGCCAGGCTGACTTGGGGCATGATCAAGGGCAGTGGGCTCTCAGGCCTAAGGCAGAGTGCCAGACCCCTGTGGCACTGGTGTGGATGAGGCAGTGGGGTGCAGACAGACGGGGCAGAGCCTGGCAGACCAGGGGGCTCCCACTGGCAGGGGTGGGGCTGGGGGAGACATTTGAGAGGTGGGACCTGAGGGGTGTCAGGATGCGGGGGAGGGGGGGGAGGCCTGGCAGTGGCAGCCATGGACACATGGAGGTGCAGCTGTCAGGTGGTGGGAAGGTCCTCGGGGAAGGTCCGGGAATGGGCCGGGGTGCTCCTTTCGAAGCCCCCGTTGGTGTCCTGCAGGGGAGAGGGCTCCTCAAGGCTGTGTGTCTAAGTGGAAGAGGCACCCAGCACCCAGCACCCAGCACGCACATCTCTACGAACCTGAAGCAGCTCCTTGTTATCAAACACTGTGCCAAATAGTGGAAGCCCCAGTCAGGGCAGCCCATACTCCCCACCCCGGGCCACTCTCTCCCAAGCTTTGGGACAACCAGCTTGTCCAGGATGGAGCAGGCACCTGATTTCCCCCGGGGATGGGCCACTGTGGGAGGTGGGGGGCAGGGCCCTCTCTCTGCCTGTAGGAGGGGTGGAGCCTGGTGCTTCCTACAGACCAGCCACAGCGTAAAAAATGAGGCAGACACACCCACACCCCAGGGGCTGGACCTGAGCTTCGGAATGTGACCATTTATTTGGGGGGCAAAAGAGGCTTTCACGCCCCCTTCCTGGCATGGATACAGTATTGAAGAGCAGCAGAACAAAACATACAAGACGAGAGTAATCGCCACAAACCCCCCTCCCCCGGCCCAGAAACAGCCAAATCCAGAACAGAACCAAAACCCACACCCGAAACAAGCCGTTCTAACTGCAGCCTCTGGGGCAGGGGCATGTGGACCCGGAGCCCATCACACGGGGGCCGCAGTCCACTTCCGGCCTTCCGCCCACCCCACTAGCTTCCTCTTAACCACTGGAGGCAAAGTTTAGCCAGCTGGGAGCTGGATGGTTGAACCACAGACAAAGGCAACAACACTTCATTTTTAAAATGAGAAAAAGAGACAGTGCCCTCCCCAAATATAGAGCTATATACGTATATTTTATATATATAGAATTCATTCGTGCACAATTCATTAAATGAGCTTTTCAAAAATTAAAAAAATTATAAGATACATTTCTTTAGGCCTTTGTGTTTTTAAATTAAAACCAACAAGTCTCCATCTCCACTCCTGCCAACAGCAGGGGCAGGCCCCAGAACTCCTCGTTCCTCCCAACATGGCCTCTTGCAAAGGGTCCCTAGTTAGACCATCAGCCCCCTTTGCCCAACGGATGCACTGCACACAGTAGGCGCTCACTCACTGTTGAGTGGGGTGCTGACTCCTTCAAGGTGGGTGGGGGGGACCCTGCAGGTCTGGAGAGTGCGGTCCTCAGTCCCCACCCAGCCTGTCCCATTTCAGCATCTTGATGACTGTCAGCAAGATGGGGCCAGGCCGGGGAGACCCTCTCCTGGAATTTTAGCCCCTAATTTGGGGCTTTCTGAATCTGAGAGGAGATGCAAAGAAAAAACCTTTAAACACTTTCCTTTTTCAAAAAAAGTGATTCCTTTAAACCACACAAGCCCCCAAGAGGCTGCCTTGGGCTAGTGCATGGGACCTGAAAGTGGAAGCCAGGAAGCCGGGATCCACCGTCAGGAATGGGCCAAGTGCAAAAAACAAAATCAAAACACCCCCCCAACCCAAACCCAAACCCAAACCCAAACAGGTAGGAAAGGCAGGGTGTCCACTTGGGACCCCACAGAGGCTGGGAAGGTTGGTGGTGCCAGCCGACCCCCATCTAAGTTTCCTCCTCTGTGTTGACCCCTCACCCAGGACCCCCTGGCTCAGGGGTAGCCTGCCAGCTTTGTGGTGGCTCCAGGGCCCAGGCCCCACCTTTTAAAGGGGCTTTTTAAAAAAGCCAAAGGCCTGAGCAGCTGGGCTCTTCACCCCAGTGAAGCAGGCCTGCCTCTCGGGGGCCCCAGTGAAATGGAGTGATCACTCCCACTGAGGCTGGGGACTTGGCCACCACGTGATCCAGAGCAGAGGAAGATGGAGCTTGATTGGACCCTGACACCTCTGCAGGGTGAGGACAGAAGGAGGCTGTGAGACTGGAGGCCCAGAGCCAGCAACCTCCACCACCTCCTAATCCTCAGCAGCTGCCGGGACACTGAGGGTCAGGGTGGGGAACAAGACAGGATGGGCACCAACTTCCCATCTCAAACCGAAGACACCAGACCTCACCTGTTTCCTATGACACATGGGTGGGGAGGGGTGGCATTAAGGGGAGACTGGGCTGTGGGGTTATTTCACATACAAAAATAAAGCAAACCAGACTGTAACTTCTGCTTGGTAATTAGGCAAACAAGAAAGCAGCAAGGGGAAGGGCCCACGGAAGGCTGATCCGTGCAAGAGTGTGGGTGTGTGTGTGTGGGGGGCTCCTGAGCTCCCACTTGCGTGCTCTTGACCCTGTGCCCACAGGGACCCCCTTCTCCCAGGGGGTGCTGCCTGCCTGGGAGCAGTGTGCTTGCACCTCTGCAGGCGCCAAGGTGGGGTGGGGTGAGGCTGCACATGTGGGGGTCAGGGGCAGCAACCTCATGGACAGAGAAGCGGCAGGCATTCCCTTCTCCCCGCAAGTCCCACAGGGTCACCACCTAAGATCCTCGCAGAGTCCACAGCACCTGTCTTCCTGATGCCTGCACCCCTTATCTGGCCAGGGAAGCTCAGGGGTGTCATGGTCTTTGGGGTGGAAGGAGGGATATCCCCTGCGCCCCCCCCCCCCCCGCACAGGGTGGCGGTGGGAGGGACTAGATGGTCCAACAAGCTGGCAAAGGATTGGAGGAGAGCAAGAAACCCACTGCACCTTCTCACCAGCCTTCCTAGGGTCACCAACACTGGGTCCCGGTGACAGTGGGACCCCACTAATCCCCACCGCCCCAAATCTCAGCTCCATTTGCTTGGCCCCTGCAGCTGTCATCCTTTCTGTTGAGAAAGGCTAGGTGTGGAGCCCGGGCCCAGGACGGGAGGGAGGCTCACGCTGCCCCCACAGGCAGGCGGGTTGGCGGGTGGTTGGCCATAACCCCGGGGACCCGCCAGCCGGGCCTGGGCCCCCATTCCTGTTCCTAACATTGCCACCTCACCTGTGCAATCACTGCGTTAACTAGTTTTTCTTTAAATATCTCTTTCTCCCCCCTCCCAACCCCATAGGAATCCCACAATATTTTTTTTCTATTTCTTTTTTTTCCTCTTTTTTAGTTTTTTGTAAAACTAATTCTTTCACTTTCCTGTCATAAAATCACCTCTGAAAACACAACTTCTTTACAAAAAAAGTCACGAATGACACGGACTCTGCAGGAAAACACATTTCTATGGTCTCTGGAAACACCTGTAACTAGTACCCAGGCGGTTGCTCACCTGGGGTGAGGGGTTCAGGGGGAAATCACCTCTAGGGACAGAGGAGAAATACCAGCCCTTATTTGGGGGGAAGCCAATTGGCACTTGGACGGCCACAGAGCCAGCACAAAGAGCAGGTGGGGAGGGGTCCGGGAGTGCCTGCCCCCCAAACCCTGTGAGGGCCCTCGTCCTACACCCCGGGGTAGGCAGGGTCAGGGTCCAGGCTGCAGCCCCTGGTGGGAGACTTGGAAGAGAGTCCTCCCACATTTGCTTGGGACGGCGGCCTTTGTTCCCTAACTGGATCTTCTTTCTGCCTCCTGGTACCTTTTGCCACCTGTCGCTGCACAAACCCGGGCTCTATGCTGAGCTTCCCACAGGGACTCGCCACCCGTACCAAACTGAGTGCGGCCCAGGACAGCCTCACGGGGCTGCCTCCCGCCCTGCGCCAGAGCCCTGGCCTTGAATGCACACCCTCGCTCTCCTGAAGAACGCAGGGCCCCTCTTCGGTCCCCCCACTTTGGCCTGCCTATGCTCCCAATGTCCAGCCTACAACGGGGGCTTGGGTGTCTGCCACTGGCATGGGTGACGCCTCAGCTCCTTGGCAGCAGAAGGAAATAAGCTGCACAGGCCCCGAGGCCTCCCGCTGCTCCGAATGGGCTGGGCTATGAGAAAGCCTCAGCGGTCAGAAGCAACAAGCGGGCGGAGAGAAGCCGGAGACCCGCGGGACCAGTTCCCAGCCTTCCACCTTCCCCCCAAACACCCAGGAGGAAGGCGAAGCTAGGGGTGCGGATCTCCCTTCCCTACCTCAGTCCCCACCATGCCACGCATGCAGACACTGAAGGCCCGGCTGGTCGGGCTGACCACCCCCAAGGAGAAGGGGGCTGGGAGGATAGAGCTGGCGGCCTCCACGGGCCCAGCTGACCACAAGGGAAGGTCCAGGCCTCTGACGACCCTATTCTGAGGAACCTTAAAGGGTGCCGCCTGGAAAGCCGGGACCCAGTGCCCAATGAACACACAGATTCACATACAAACACGCCAAGGGGCAGTGGGCAAACACGCACAGTTGGAAGCTTCCACAGCAGGTTCTTATAGCACCTTTGGTCGAGAACTGAAGGGGCCTTTGGTTGCTGGGAGGCTGTGGCAGGTTGCGGTCCCTGCCAGTTCCTCCCACCTCCCACCTCCCACCTCCCACCTCCCAGATGCGGATTAAAGAGGTGGGTGAGATCTAAGGGGGCCCGCTTGAGCCTCTTCCAAAAGTGGGTGGGAAGACCCATGTCTCTGGGCCTTGCTGCCACCCAGCCTGTCTGGGATCTGCCATCCCTGCCCCTCCTGCCCCTCCTGCCCCTCCTGCCCAGGCAGCTGCAGAAAGGAAAGAGTGGCCCACACTGGGAGGGGGTCTCCTAAGGGGACCCGCAGCTGCCAGGTTAGCACCGAGAAATCAGATGCTGTGCACAAGAGCTAGAAGCAAGCTGGGGAGAGACCGGGTGGGTGGGATGTGGAAAAGGCAGCTGAACCCTAAGTTCTGGGGCTCCCCAAGAGCCACCCAGTGAGCCCCACTGTGCATAGGCAGAGGATGCCAAGAGACAAGAGGGAGGACTTTTCATGCTCTTGCCCCACCTCAGCTCTAATCCAGTCTAGGAATGACCCCCAACTGGGCTTTAGGGGGCTCCAACTGCCCAACCCCATCCCGGGGTCAACACCGAGCCATTTGAAACAAGCAAAGCACAGGCAGGTGTCTGAGGGTGGGGGAGGGAACAAGAGTGTGATTTGGGGCAGGAAGGCTCCCCCCACAGCCCCCTCCTTGGTGCAGCCCCCTCACTTGCTCACCCCGCAGCAGCCACCGCCCCCTGTGGCACCTGCCACCCCAGCAGCCACCTTCTCAAAATCCTCAGGGTTGCAGAATTCCTTGATAGTGACGGTCAGGAGGTTGCTGGTGACATCGGTGACAACCACATTGGAGCAGGGTGACATCTCGGGGCGCCAGTCCCCAGCCTCAAGCTCGGAGGAGGTGCTGGCAGGTTCAGGGGCAGTGGGAAGTGCCTGGCTAGCAGCAGCAGCGGTGACGTCGGGAGGTGCCCGCTTGCTGGTGGCTGCCGACTCGGGAGACATGGACAGGTCGAGCACCTCCGGCTCCCGCCAGGAGGGGGCAGATGAACTCATGGCTTCGGGGAGCAGCTTGGGAGGTGTGTCGTCGGGGTCAGGGGACTGTGGCGCTGGGGAGGGGCAGCCAGAGGAACTGGAGCTTCGGGCGTCGTAGGGGGCAGTGGGGGCCGCTAGGAGCAGCCCCGGGGCAGTGGAGGCAGCAATGTCGGCCTTGCTGGCTGGTTGGGGGGACACAGGGCCCGGCGGAGGCTTATTGTACAGCGCAAACGAGCCGAACTTCATGTGGCGGATCTGAGTGCGCAGGACACTCTCGCTGAACTTCTTGCTCTTGCCGATGACGCGGTTCCTCGAGGGGACTTTGGGGCGGGCGAGGTTCCCAGCCCCCTGCCCAGTGCTCCCTCCGCCCGTGCCCTTGTCGATGACCTTCAGGTTCAGGATAATGCGGTTCCGCTTAGGCTCCCGAGGCTTTACCTTGCGATTGATGATGCGCACGGTCTCCGAGAAAGGCGAGATGGGTGGGCGCAGGCCAGGGCTGCCCCCCTGAGGGTCTGGACGGGGCAGCGGGCGGCGGGACATGCGGTGGCAGCGGCGGATGTCCTTCTTGAGCCGGTGCACGGCTGCGCTGGAGTGCAGCTTGGGTGAGGAGGCGCTGGCACTCGGCTTGACAGAGAAATGCACATCACTGATGCGGAGGGCCTCGGCCTGGGCCCGCGCCTGTGGGTCAGAGGGGGTGGGTGGGTGGGAGCTCGACTTTCCGCTGCCCTCCTCTGGACACCCCTGTGACAGGCCCCTACATATATGGTCCCGTTAAACCATCCTGAGGGCACTTGGGTCAGTGCTGCTCATTTGCTCTTAGAGATAAAAGAAAACGGATTCAAGCAGGTGAAGCAAGTGCATAGGTCACAGGGCAAGTCAGACTCTCCTCCAGACTCCAAGACCTGCACTGCTTGTGTAAGGTCAGCTGTGGGCCCTGGGAAAAGACAGGGCAGTGGCTGTTCTTGCTGACACAGGCGGGGGGCACTGCAGGGAGAGAGCAGCCCTGCAGGAGATGCTCTGCTCTGCTCAGCTTAGCCCAGCCCAGCCCAGCCCAGCCCTCGTTTCTTGGGGACAGAAAGGAGAGGGAGGCCCCTCCCTGCTACACCTTGCACCCCAGCCCTACCGACCTGCTTGCAGGGTCCCATGTGTTCCCTGTGCTCTCTCTCTGCCTGTGAAGAGGCTGCACATCCAGTTTGGACTTGCCTCCCAGCTCACCACCGTCTTTGGGGCAGGCCACCTGAGCAGAGTGCTGTGGGCAGCCAGGCAGTGGCCCAGGCGCCTGAGCCCAGCTGCACCCCCAGGTGTTAAATCTGTAAAGCCTCAGGGCTCTTCAGCAGCTCACCTGCTTCATCAGGGCCCTCAGAGACCCCAGGTTCAGGGCAAGGGACTCATGTGGTCACATAAGCCATCCTCCGTGGCCTCCCTTCACTATGAATGTACTAATGAGGACGTGCTAGCTGCCTGGGGCTACAACGTGGGGAAGACAAGTAACAGGCAGGGATGCAGGGGCACTCTAATGAAGCGCAGGGTCCACAGGAGCACAGCTAGGGGCACAGGCCCCAGGCTGGGAGGATGGAGTCCAAGGAGCAGCCCTGGTCCTTCCTGAACCTGGCCACACCCGGGGGGGGGCCCGCTGCTGAGATAAACGGTGCAGACAGAGAGGATACAGAGTGGCCAAGAGCCCAAAAGCAATGGCTGGACAGAGGGTGGAGGTGGATGACTGATCTGTGCTCCACAGATACGTCTCTTGACGGGACAGGGCACAAGTTAGGGGGTGACTGCATCCATCTAGGTGGGAGCTGGTGGTGGCCAAGAAAAGGACACATTCCTAAAGTCTGAGAGTGGGATCTGTGGTTTGGCATCTCTTTACCTCCTCACCCCAAACAGAACTACCTGGGAAGGTAGTCTGTATGCTTCTCAGATAAGACTAGATTACACCTGACCACAGCCCCAGCTGTCTGCGGACTTATTACTGAATAAGCAAGGATGGCTTCATTCAGAATGTGGGAGAAGTACACTTTAAGGCCCCATACCCACCCCAAGTTTAGGGCCTCCACAGGGTGGCTTAGTCATCAACAGGCACTAGGTGGCAGCACACACTCAGCCCCCTCCACCACTGGGTGCGGGGGCTGGCTCCTCGGGCTGAGCCAGCAGAGCCAGGGCCACCCCTCTCCAGCCAAAGGCAGGGGAAAGCCACCAGCCTTTCCTGGTGTGGCAAGCAGGGCCTTTTGCAGGTTCATCCCCATGGGAGCTTAGGGGATCCCCACTCTTTCTGATCCCCCCAGGGGGTTAGTGTGTACTCCCTCTGTATATTGCCGGGGGCCATGAACCTCTGTAAATTACTGTTCTGCAAGAGTTCAACAGTGATGGGCAGTCCCTGGGGAGTACCTAAGGGTGGGCACACGTCAGATCCAGATGAAAACCCGGCTCAGTGGGCCTCCTGTCTTTCCCTCTGCACAATCATAGCAGGACCCTCACAGGCTCCTATGACCATCTACATGTCACCTGCTTAGCACAGTGCCTCCATAAATACTAGATTTATCTTTGGCAGGGGAGCAGGGGGCGGGGAAGAGTTCATAAGCAATAAGTTTTTTGTAATGTATGGTTTCCAAGCTGTCTCCAAGAAACATTTACTTTATAATTCCTAAATCTAATTTTTTTTTAATAAAAGGGACTGTTTTAACCTTCTTCCTCCATTCCATTCCCTGGATTGAGAATTTTTTGAAAGTGGGACCAGGGTCTGCCTGTGAATTAAAAATGGTAACCACAGCCCTGGTGTTTACTGCACTCTGACGGGGTCTCAGGCACAACTCTGAGGGGTTGGCAGGTATTACAAATAGCACAGAAGGTTCAAGACCTGGACTCTCCCACTGACGCTCTAGGACCGTGGGCCAGTCATTTAACCTCTCTGGCTTCAGTTTTCCTATATGTAAAATAGGGATAATGCAACCTACCTCGTGGGCTCCTATTTCCTGCAGAATTGTTCTCAGCAGCAAGTGCTGAGTATAACTGGTTTACTCTGCACACTGCCTCTCAGTGACTCTCAGAGGAAGGGCTTCAGACCACACTGATTTTCATCACCCCTGGCAAAGACCCTTACCATTCTCATGCTACCCATTTTTAAGGTCCAGATCAAGGTTCTCTCATCTGCCTCTCCATTCCCTGTCCCTTCATGGCTTCCTGTATCTGTCCACTTGTCCCTTTAACCTGATGTGTACTCTGAAGAGGATACAGGATGAAGCCATAAAGTTGGGTGGTGGGACCTCAGGTCACTTCCCCTCTCTGCGCTTGATTTTATCATCCATGAAATGGACCTAATACTCCCTAATACACAGAGTTCGGGAGAGGATTAAAGGAGATAATCCATGCGGGTGCTCAGCACTATGTTTGGCCATGGCCAGCTCAGGAACTAGAGCTATGAGAAAAAAAAAAAAAGGCATTTTGGGATCAGTGCTCATGGTCATTATTGGCTTGACCACTAGAGGGTGCTACAGCGGCGCTGAGAGGCTGTCCCAGCCCACCAGCCCACCAGCGGCTCTGCCCCATCCTTTCTAGGAAGCTGGATTAAGGCTGCTTCGTGGATCCCCTAAGATGTGTAGGTCAGAGCCAGGGGTCACAGAAATATGTCATTCTGGAAACCGACTTTTCTTTCACTTCTGCTTTAAGTCCAAAGCAAACCCAAGGCGGGGCTGGAGAGGCCCACCCCTTTCTCCCTGGGCCTTTTGGACACATTGGTGGTGAATCCGAGCTTCTGCATTCTGGAGTCTCTTCTCTGCAGGGGCCTCACTGCCTTTCCTGTGCCGATTGCCACAGAGTCACGGGCTGTCGGGGTGGGAAGGGGCCTGAAACCACCTTAGGACTAACAGTGGTTGCCTGGGGAGGCCTGCCCGCCACCTCCGGTCGTCCTGCCCTCCCTTTCTTAAACTGTTCTTTTCATCACAAAAATAAAACACAACCCAAAACACTCTTAAGATGGCTTCCTCTTGGGCTAGGTGTCCTTTCCTTGCCAAGGCTAACGTGCCATTAGCCTTCACTCTTCCACTCTCCATCCTCACCAGAACCTCAGAAAACAGCCAGGAGTGAGGGGAAACTGAGGCTCAGAGCCCCCTGAAGCCAGTGGCCCAGCCTGGATGATAAACTCAAAGTGAAGTGATTTAAGGTCAAATTCAAGTGGGATCTTCCAGTTAGAAGAGGAGGCATGCAGAAAATATTCTGAGAGAGAGAGAGAGAGAGACTGGGGGCAGGGAGGCAGGTGGGCCCCAAATGCTTCTCCCGGGTTCCCTGCCATGAGGGAGACAGCATTCATCCCCCTCCCTCCTGGGGGGGAGATGGCTCAAGGCTGGGGGAGATGAGGGCTCTAACGTGCAGTAGCGACCTCCCTGCCACCCACTCAGGTGGGCAGCCCCCACCTGCTTTACCCACCCCTTTCCCTGAGCCCTGCTGGCCTCCCCTGACCCTGGTTTTGGAGAGGACTATGCCCCTCCTCGCCCCCTACTCTCAGGACCCTCTTGCTGACGATGGAGCAGTCCGGGCCTGCTGCCAGGGGCTCGTTGGGGCGCACAACCACCCCCTGCCCAGCTGGGGCCCCTCTGGAAAGGCCCGCCCTAAGCGGGCGGCCGCCGATCTGTCCCTCCCTTAGAGGCCCCATGCTGTGCCGGGGCTAGGGGCCCGAGAGGGGGCTGCTGGGGCTGGGCCAGATTACCTTTAGGAGGAAAGTTTTGGGTTTGGGTCCCCTCTTCTTGGGCCCATACAGCTCACGCTCCCTCTCCCTGCGGCCGAAAAACGCCAAAGGTTACAAAGAGCCCCTTCCCGGGCCCCACTCCGCGCTGTCCTCCCCCGCTCCCGCGCGAGGAGCCCCAGCCGAGCCTCGGCCCCGCCACCCCGGCCAGCTTCCCAAACTCACTTCTGCTCGAAGGCTGCAATGAGCCGCGAGTCCAGGATGTTCTCCTCGGGCTCCCAAGTGCTGTACCTGCCGAGTCAAACACGCACAAAATAAAACTGAAAACCAGAGAGACAGGCACAGGCGCAAACGTGCGCACCCCTCAAGGCAAAGGCCGGGTGTGCGCTGCCTCCCCTCCCCCCTCGCCCCTGGACCCCGCGACACTCACTTGATGGCCCACCCCTTCCATTTCACCAGGTATTCAATGCGTCCCTGAAAAACAGAAGAAATAAAGGCGGGATGGGGGTGGGGAGGATGCGGGGACGCGAGAAGGCGGCGGCGCGGGGGTGGGCGAGAGAGCTCGGGTTAGCGGGGCCGCTTCGCCCCGATGGTCCGCAAACCCCGCCACCAGCTGCGGGGCGAGGCGCCCCGCCCCGGGAGGCAGCTCACCTTTCGGATCCGCCGTTTGATGATGGATTCGGCCGCAAAGACCCGCTCGCCCACTGCAGACAGCTCCATCTTGCTCAGCGGCACCCACAGCCCATAATACTCCCAGCTCCCGCGGCCGGTGCTGCGCCGCTCGCGCACGCGCCGCAGCGCACAGGGCCCGGCGGGCGGGCGCGCGGCGGGGCGCGCTCGCGCTCCAGCTGCGGGCCGTCACGTGACCCCAGGGCCCGCCCCCTCCCCCGGGCCGTTGCTAGGGAAACGGAGCGCAGGGCGGGGTGCGCGCTGGCTCTTAAAGGGGACTCTCCTGGCGGCGGGAACCGGGACCTTGAGCGGCGTGGATGTTGGCTTGTGCGAAGCCGGGTCCCGCGTAGTGCAGTCTTACATTTTCCATTCCCCCCTCCATCTTCCCGGCCCCCCGTTGCTGACAATTTGTAACCGCCCTCCCCCGCCCCATGCAAGTCTCGCCAGGCCCCCGGCGGGGAAGGGCAGGGGAGTCTCTGCAGCCGCTGCGCATCCTCCCAGCAAAGTTTGCAAACAGTTAAATATGATACAGCAGAAATGCATTTGCTGTTGCCTTGCCAGGCCCTGCGGGAATTTCTTTAAAACGTTGCCCCCCCACACACACACACTTATCCATTATTTATGTGTTCGTGGGAGTGTGGTTTTTGCAACCAGTTCAGCTGAATGAAAACAAAAACTCCACCACAGGAAAGGATGCGGTGAATGGAGCCGAGGAAGGTCGGGTGATCCTTTGCATCTGTTCTTAGGCCAAGGTCTTGGGCGGCACCTGCCTCCACCCAGGGGGCCGGGTGAAGCCCGCCGGGAGGGCGAGGGCATGGGGTGGAGCCGGCCCCCGCATTCCCCAGGGGGCCGGAAGCGGATCATCTTTGGGTGATCAGGCAGAAGCCACCCTCAGGGGCGTGTCTATACATTTCCTGATTCGCAGGCCCCCTGGCGGCATCGCTCTCCTGCCACCTGCAGTTCCGCAAATACGGTTCCTCCGTTACTCACACGGAGATCGGACCGCAGCTTCCTACTTGGGGAGGAGCTGAGAGACCTGGGCTGTCCCTGAATGGACTCAGGGTAGCCCTGCCACACAAGACACTCCGTTTCTTTTGAATCGTTTAAACTATTTTTTATTCCACCAACAGGTTTGTTCTTTGTAAATTAAAGAAAAAAGCAACTGTCCATAATCTCCATCAAACCATTGTTAATATCTTCACCAATCTTCTTCCAACTTTTCTGTTCTATACTCATGCAAACACACGTACATAGGCAAATGTATGTGTATATATGTCATACATCTTATATGTAGTGTATATATTGAACCTTTTTTTTTTTTTAAACGAAATGGGATCATGTGATTCACCTGGAATCTGCTTTTCTCCCTTGAAAGTGGACCTCTTTCGATGTCATTAAATACAGGTTTCACCATCATTTTAGTGGCTTTGGGGGACTTAGAAGGAGGTACAGAGGTGAGGGGGAGTGGTAAGGATCAGGGTTGTCCCTGGCTCTCATTACTTGTTTATTAGGAAAGAGGGTTTTTGCATTTCTGTGATGCAACACCAGTTCTTGCAGTTTCAACCATATCAAAATTTCCACTTCTCATTCCTGCACCCCTGCAGGTTTGTCCAATTATTACCTTGGGAGAAATTCCCCCCTCCCCTTGAAAAGAGCTGTTTGCTGGTCAGCCCAAAGTGGGTTTTGTGTAAGAATAGAGCTGTCCTCCTTGGGGTTGGGGGAGGTGAATGGGCAGGCGAACTGTGTGTGTGTGTGTGTGTTCAGGCTGAGGGAGACAGGCAGCCTGAGAAAGCTGATAAGCATCAATATAGTTGTTCATGCAGCAGCTTTTGTGAGCCCCTTTAAGGGATTTTTGTTAAGCCATCAGTCGGTGAGAAAGGCACCTGCCATATAGTGTGACTAGTGCTAGATAGAATGAAGATGCATTAATTTCCTATAACTGTTGTAACAAATTACCACAAACTCAGGGGCTTAAAACAATACAAATTTATCTCTCAGTTTTGGAGGTCCAAAGTCCCAAATCAGTGTCACTGGGCTGGGTGAAGTCAAGATATCCTCAGGGCTACTTCCTTCTGGAGGCTCTAGAAGAAAATACATTCCATTCCTTCTCCAGATTCTAGAAGCTGCTGACAGTCCTTGACTCAGAACTCTGTCACTCCAATCTTTTTGCCTTCCCCTGACTGACCTCCTGCTATGTGTGTTGCATGCTGTTTAGTGGGTTCTGACTCCTGGAGAGTCTATGAATGAGTGATGTACACAGTGTTCTGTCCTCACAGCCCTGCTCAGCTTCTGTGAACTCACACCTATGGCTTCTCATATGGAGTCAATTCATGTCATACTTGGTCTTCCTCTTTTCCTGCTGCCTTCCATTTTCCCCAGCATTATTGTTTTCTCCAAAGAACCCTGCTTTATGATGTGCCTGAAGTAGGACAGCTTCAGATTTGTCATTTTGGCCTCCAGCAATGTTTCAGGTTTAATTTGCTGTGGGACCCATTTGTTCGTCTTTTTGGTTCATGCTCCAGGGTATCTGTAGAGCTGTCCTCCAACATCACATTTCAAATGAATCACTGTTTTTTCTATCAGCCTTTTTCACTGTCCAACTTTCCCCTCTACATTGTAATTGGTAACATGAGGGTGTGGGTGATCTTAGCCTTGGTCTCTCATGACACATCTTTGCTCTTGGTGATCTTTTCTAATTCTTCCGTTGCTGTCCTTCTGAGTCTCAGCCTTCTCGCGATTTCTTAGCTGCATTCTCCATTTGAATTGATGACGGAACCAAGGACTGACCTCTGCCTTCTATTTGGGACCCTTGTGATTATATTGGGCCCAGCCAAATAACCAAGTGTAATCTCTTCATCTCCACATCCTTACCTTAATCATATCTGCAAAGTCCCTTTTACCACCGAGTAAAATTTATGTGGAATATGTAGGGGATCATATGGGGGTGGTCAAGAAATTCACAGAAAGGGGAGTTATCGCAAAGGTGGGAGTACTAGTGCACAGAGTTTGATTGTGTGACTTATTATTAGTGTATGTGACAAATTTCAGCCTGCCTGCATTCATGTTCTTCCAGATATCACTGAAGAAGCATGTCAAATATGAAGAAAACTCCAAGTATAAATAAAATCGAACTTTGCACCATCATTAAGTTCCTCACAAAACAAGGGAAAATACCTCAAACAACTTTGGAAGAGATGTTTGTGGTATATGGGGACTGTGGTCCTGGGAAATCCATGGTTTACAAGTGGCATGGCCTTTTCAAGCAGGGCAGAGAGTGGATTGAAGACGCCTCCATCTGGGATGCCCTGGTGAGGCCAGTTCCTCAGACATTGTCAAAAAAGTTGAAAAGGTGTAGAGGAAGATACCAGATTGAATAAAAAGCCGCTTGCAGACATGGTTGGAGTATCATCTACAACCATTTTGAATGTTCTCCATCAGCATCTCAGGATGTCAGAAGTCAGTGTGAGATGGGTACCGAGAATGCTCACGGCGCTTCTAAAACAATAACGCACTGAATGTTCACAACAGGTTTTGGACCTCTGCAGAGACAACAGAGATGAAACTTTACACCAGATTCTCAGTGGAGATGAAACGGGTTCATCATGAGCCTGAGTCAAAGCAGGAGTCCACGCAGTGCCTTGTAAAGGGCCCGCCACCCCTAAGAAGTTCAAGGTGTCGCGATCCGCTGGAAAAGTCGTGGCTACTGTTTTGGGGGCTATGGAGGGTGTCCTGCTGATTGATTACATAAGAGTGTCAGAATAACTGGAGAGTACTATTCCAGTCTTCTGACACAGTTAGAAGAATCTGTGCAGGAGAAAAGAAGAGGAAAATGGACCAAAGGGGTGCTGCTTTTGCACAACAATGCGCCCGTGCACAAGAGCAAAGTTGCCCATCTGGTGCCTTTTATCTCCAATGCTAGCTCAGGGAGTTGCACATAGTAGGTGTGCAAGAAATATTTGTTGGGTACATGAGTGAGCCATTGAAGGGATTTTCAAGAGCAATTTTGACCGTGTCATATATGAGAACTATCCAGAAAAAATCCAGCTATTGTCAATATATCGAGAACTGTTACATGACTGGGTACTTTCCAGGCAGCCTCGCATACAAGGATTCAGACCCCATAGACACTTCCTGGGTCTCCCCTTCCCTCCCTGTGCTGGGCTCTGGGGATGCAAAGTTGGGATTTCTGCCCTCTAGGAACTGAGGTGCTCACAGAGATGAAAGTGCAAACAGATGCAATTTGAGCTGTGAACCTCTCAGCCTTGGTTTTCTTCATCTGTAAATGAAATAACCATTCCTATCTTGTAGGTTTATAGTGAGGATAACAAGATGACAGATGTATAGCCCCTGGAGACCTGCTGGGCACAAAGTAGCGCTGTGATAGTGGAAGTGTATATGCCTCAGGCTGGCTCCTAACTAGAGACATGAACACACACATACACAATTAATACGTACTTTTCCTCAACCCAAACTCAGTTTTAATCCTAGAAATTGAAACTGAGTTTCTTCGGTTAAAAATTACACGGAGCACTTTATATAGCACTCAGATTTCGAGGAGTCTTCAAGTGCTTTACAGACCACATCAGCTCATTTATTCCTCAAAAGAATCCTGCAAAGTAGCTACTATTATTATCCCACTTCACTGCTGAGGATACTGGGTTTCTACCCAAACATGGGAGATGCCGAGCTAAATAAAACCTAAGTTCTATGTCCATTAGATGCCCTTCATCTCCTCCTGCTACCCAATGACATCTGCCCTGTGATGTAATTTGACTTACAAAACTATGGACAAAAAAAGCTGAAGACACGTAGGTAGGTGACAACACGAGTCCCAAAGACTTGAGCCCTGTGTAGTTCCTTCGGAAGCATCGTGCAGTGAAGTTGCTCACCCCCAAGGAAAGGCTAACTATTTTTAGAAAGAAGGGCAGTTGAGTCTTTTGGAAATTTGCCTGAATGCAGCCATAATTGGGCAAGGGACAAGGGGAACTCCAATTTTGGCGGAGGGATCTTTTGGAAACACATTTCTGACCAAGTGCTTCCTCTAAGACACTTCAACACTGGGAGAGGCCCAAATATTACCAGGGAAAGGTACCTCTCAGGGCTCCTCGCTGTGGCTAGACCTCCTGAGGGTCTCACTCCTGTCCCCCCCCTATATCTGACACAATCCCTTCCTTTGCTCTCATCGAACGTCTTGCCATCTCTTGAATGGTCCCTGCTTTTTCACACCTTTGCGTCTTTGGTTCACCTGGGAAGTTCCTGCATGTGTTTCAAAGCTCAGCATGAGGGTGTCCATCTGTATGAAGCCATATCTGGCCCCGGGGTAGAACTGGCCCGCCTTCTTTTGCCCCATTTGAAGATGTTTGCAGAGTTCCAGGAAGACAGCAGAGTTCTGTTTGGTCATTGTCTGCTCCTCTTGTAGTATGAGCTCCCTGAGGGCAGGTACCCCTGTACCCCTCAATTTCCTGACACTGAGTAGCCAATCCACTAATATTTACTGGATGCCAACCATGTGTCTAGCAAGGAAGAGAAAAGACGGACAGATCCCAGCCCTCAAATGCTTAGTCTTATAAGGTCAGCAGACAGACAATGAACACACAAGACCAAGAGACGACTTTCAGGTCAGAAATGTGTTCTAAAAAGACTAAATTGGGGAATGCTGGAATGGCGCAGTGGTTGACTACTTGCCTCAGAATCGCGAGGTCTGGGGTTCAATTCCTGGTTCCAGCCCATGCAAACCCATGTGCTAAACTGTGGTGTAGCTGGTAGCTGCTGGGATGGTACGGTGGTGAAAGTTCTTCCCTTCCGTGCGGAAGTCCCCTGTTCAGTTTCCACCCCTCGTGGCCCCACCTGTGTGGAATGAAGCCATGTCACAACTAATGATGTTACAACTATGGAGACTGCTCTGGGCTGTTCCCCCACCCTCACCTTCTCTCAAAACAATAATATAAACCTTAAAAACAGAAAGACTAAATAGGGTCGCATGGCATTGAGGAATAGGGTGTGTGGGTGGGGTGCTCATCTAGGGTGGTCTGGAGCCACATCTGAGATGAGGCCTGCAACAGGAAAAGGAGGCAGCTGCCTAGATCTGAGAGAAGAGCATTCCAAGCAGAAGGAGTAGCAAGTGCAAAGGCCCTGAGGCAGGGCCACACTTGGCATATCTGAGGGATACCAGTGTTGTGCTCCCAGATCGCGATCCCAACAGCAACCAAGACACCAACTCCGATGCAAGTACAAAGAGGTTTTATTGATACAGGCTCCAGCCCGGTCTGTCCGTCTCCCAGTGCAACTAGGAGAGAACGGCCCGAGTCCCGGTGGGGGTGTTTTAAAGGGAGAAACTGCGAACAGGAAGTTAGGCTTTTTGTGTCGCCATCGGATTGGATAGCGAGGGTGACCTTTGGTTTTATTGGATGGGGCAGATTGTTTGATGGGAGGGGGGCGGGACCAGGGGAACAAATTTTCAGTTTCATTTTCCTTAGGTTTCGTTTTCCTGGGATGCCGGAAGCTCTCTCAGGGTGGGGCCCATGTCATAAGATGGCATCTCCTAGTCTACTAAATGGCACCCTCTAGTCTCTACACCAGTGGGGCTGGAATGGAGTGTTGGGAGACTGAGGTCTGTGAGAACCCCAGAAATAGGGTGTCGCAGGTCATGAAGGAGAGCTCAGGCTTTGTTCTAAGTGCAGTAAGGAGGCGACAGGAGAGAACCCACCACAAGAGAAGGGGCCTGGCACGGGCAGCTTGATGCAGAGACAAAGCCTGGGGTTGTTGGAGAGACCCTGAGTGCCCAGTGCTGGTGTCTTCTCAAATCTGCCGCGGCCCAGCCTTCTCCACACACGTCCCAGGAAGCAGAAGGCTGTAAAGAAAGGTGGGAAGAGCTGTGTTTAGAATCTCCAAGCGTGGGCACCCTCTAACAGAGAGATGAACCTGGGGACGGAAGCCATTCCCCTGGTCTGCTGGTTAGTTTGGGCAAATGTTAAGCTTCTGTACAAAGACCCCCTGAAATACAGTGATTTGTTTCTCTCTTCAATGCCGTCTGGCTGGTGGAGGCTGGTGGCCCCCCGTGAGGCTGGCAGGATGGATGGCAGGTGGTCAAGGCCACGGTTGGGAGGACTGGACCAGTTACAGATAAAATCAAGGGACAGTGCTGTCTCCCGTGGGCCTCCTTGCCCTGCTGATCCCTCCCTCTTGCAGTGAATGCAAAGCAGATGAGAAGAAACGCAGAGTTCCCGGCTGTTTGCTTTCATCTTTCAGCTCTGTGCAAACTTGTCCTCTTCCTGCTCTTCCTGTTTTGCTGGGAAACTTCCCCCCCCCCCAAGTACTTTTCAGTTGTTTGGGGAGGAGTGTGTGTGTGGGGGGGGGGATGTTAATTCTCTGTTTCCACTGCAAGGAAAGGTTAGGCAATTCCATAACTGGACAGGTGGGTGCTGGGAGGCTGCCTCTGAGAAACGGTGAACCAGGAGGGCGGCTCCTTTGGGTCCATTTTGCCAGTTCTGTCGAGCAGTGTGGCCCCAGACCTGGCGCGCTGGGCCACCAGGTGGGACACAGGAGGCTGCTGCTGGCGGCCTGCTCACCCCTGCATCCTGGCCTTGGTCCCCTGCTCCAGCTGGCGGTGAGGACCAGTGTCGCCCAGGCCAGCCTTCCTGGAGAAGAACCTCTCACTGTGTCCTATCCCCTTTGCCTCTTCCTCTTCATCTTCCCAGGGAGCCCCTTAGCCTGAGTGATACTAAAGGTTAGGATCTTACTGTGACACCACAATTCTGGGACTGCCTTCAAAGATCAACTTCTCGGGGTTCAATTAGAAAGAGGCCTTCTAATGGATTCATGGAGCTTTGCCTCCAAACTACGCACCCAGCAGGGAGGGCACCGAGAAAGCGCTGTGCCCAGCGAAGCAGCCCAGATACCCCGGGGGGAGGGGGTGCCAGGGCTGGAGACACCCCTGGGCCTCAGACATTACTGGGAGCGATTTTCCGGAGGTGTGGAGTTCTTGGGTGAGCAGTTAGCCCACAGTCAGAAGAAAAGAGAATGTGCAGGCCTGAGTGTGTCCTTAGTTTGGAAGCAGCCACCCTGGCGGCTGGCCGTTGCTGGGGAGGCTGCTTCTGACCTTGGTCACCAGCGAAGTTCATCACAGATCCTCTAGGGCTGTCAGAGTATTCCTAGTATTGTGTGTATGATCCCGATGTACCCCCCCCACACACACACACACTCCCGCCGGCTGGGCTGTCCTGAGGGTGGACCGTCTGGCCCGCTCAGGCCTTTACCTGAAGGGGGCTCCCATGAGGGCTTGGCTGGAGAGCACTGCACCCTGGTCCGTACATTCGGAGCCATGACAGTCGCAGATGTCCTGATGCACCCCACACTCAGACTGGCACTGGCCTGCAAGCCAGCATTGCTCACACGAGATCAGGCGTCCTTATGGGGGACACGGTGAGCCACAACCTTAGTCCCACATGGGCTGGTGAACACACCGTCCTAGCCAGTGATGGGTGTGTAGAGCAGGGAAGTCAAAACCCAGGCCGAGTTTCTGTGTGAATTTAAGGGGCCAGGCAATTAGCCCAGGGTCCTGCGGGGGCTTTGTCCTAGTCTTGGCCCCATCGGAGCAGAAATAAAAGGTAACAAGACTGTGACAAGTAACCTGAGCTCACATACACACATGCACATTAATGTGCATGTTTACTGACACCCTTGAAAAAATCCTCTTTGTATGCGGAAAAGATTATCCAGGAGTTTGCTTAGCTTTTAATAATTGACATTCCGTGTGTTAAAGTTCTACATAAAAGGAAAAAGCCTCATTTATCCTAAAGCTCTGAATTTTCAGTTTCAATGACTTATTTGAATTCTAGGTCTAGTAAATTTTAGCAATCACTTTAAGGAGGCTTTGATTAATTTTGGTCTCATTTACCAACTTAAACTCCTTTAAACGTCTCGTATTGCATTTTCTATCACACATAATGGATTTGCTTAACTTCCTAAGTACAGCGGCTGCCAAACCTTGTCAGGCACAAAAGCAGTTCTTATAAACCTAACACATTTCACTTACAAATGTGGTGACTTCGAAGTTTGATGTGCAGTCCCAGTACTATGTATAAAAGAGGTAAAATCTTAAGTTTCGATCAATTACTCAATTACATATTTGAAATTGGAATCACAAGGCAATCTATCATTCTAATAAACCAAGTTCTCTTCAATGTTATACGAATATAAAATAGCAAAAGCATCTTAAAAATACCAGCACTTCAGTTTGTTGTTCTTTTGATATTTCTGTACTGATTCAAAGCTTCTTGAGGGTAAAAAATACTTACCAGTACTAGGGGAACACATTTGGTCATTTAAACAATTTTTGAGAATACGTACTCAGTTTTGATGTCACATAATGACCCAAGAGCTACAGTCTGGGATTCCGGTGGTGACCCCGATGGGTCATAGACGTTTATCTGAAGACCTTCCATGTGGGATGGTCTCAGAGACCTTTGGACTTGGCCCATATACCTGGGTTCAAGTCAAATCATTGCTTAATTCTTTCCTCTGATTGTGGAAATCTATAACGCCCACCTTCATTTCTTTCTTTTTTTCTTTTTTTATCTTTTCTTTCTTTCTTAAAGATCTACTTGTACTGTTTTTGACAGAGAGAGAGAGAGACAGAGAGAGACAGAGAGACAGAGAGAAGGGGGAGGGCCCAGAGCAGCCTCCATAGCTGCACATCATTGATTTTCTATATAGTTTCATTCCATAGCTGGGCGCGGGGCTGTGCAGATAAGGAACTGGGCTGGGGGCCTCCTGCATGGAGCTCACCCTGGTGAGAACAGAACTTGGGGCACACCCCAGTTCAGCATATGGGTCCTCATGAGCCGGGGCCAGGATTCAATCCTTAGATCCCTGGGCTACAAGATGAGTGCTCACCACACTGAGCTATCCCAGCTTCCCCCCACCTTCATTTCTACATCATTGATTGAATTTTGTATTTCCTTGTCTCAAGATATAAAAATGTCTAAAAGTGTCTAAAAATCTTTGAACATCATGATATTAATAGCGAATGTTTATTAAAGGCCCACTACATGCCAGGAATAGTTCTGCATGCTTTTCATTTATTAATATAGTCAGTGCTAACAGCTCTGGAAATAGAGACGATTGTTTTTTCTGCATTTTACAGATAAAAGAACTGAGGCACAGAGAGATGAACTAATTTGTCCAGGGTCACATAGGCAGTTAAAGGATGACCTGGAATTCAGAGCCCATGTGCTTACATGGAGCCTTAATTTTTAAAAAGATCTTGGTAGGATTACTTAATTCATAACAATTCAAATAATTCTGGCTCTCTCTGAGAACAGGGACTGCCCAGCCATGACACACACACACACACACACACACACACACACACACACACACTCACATGGTCTTGATCTCCCCTGTTTAGCCGTATGCTTGGGTGGCATGTCCATTCTGGGTTAGCTCTAATAAGTTACTCTTTATGTTTTGGGAAGTGGTCCTTGCTTCTCGGTCCAAAGAAGTATTGGGGGAATGTTCTAGCAAAACATAAACCATGGGGACATATCACTAAGTTTTTGCAATGGAACAAAACACTCCAAAACTCAGTGGTTTAAAACAACACTCACGATTTTTTTAAAAACAGCTTTATATAGATATGAATGACATCTACTGACTTCTTTTTGAAAAATGATAAAACTTGCGTACACTTTTTACTCTTTCCCCACCTCACCACATTGGTTTCATTAAAATCAGCTGGAATTTAATTTTGAGAATTTTGTTTCAAAGCGTGCCGCTTCCATTTTTTGGAAGGAACGGCAGAGGGTACAGTCCTGCTTTTGTCCCGGCAAGTCCAGCTGCAGATTCTCTCTTCTCTGCACACCCAGGGACTCCCCGGCTCCCCTGAACAGCGGTTTCATTCCACGGGGTCCTCGTGAGAGTATAGCATAGCCTCCTACCCCCACATGAAGCTGTCCGTCTTTGGTGACCGCAGGCGCAAGTAAGTGGCCGGGGGAGCCTTTGCTTGCCCTCAGCTGGGGGAATTCCCACACCCTGAAATGGCCCTGTTGGGACAGACATCGTAGTAGTTTCTTCTGCTTCTGCCCTCCTTCCCATCTGTCAGGCCTCGGCTGCACATCATGTATTTTTCACTCTGGGAAGGACTAGAGTATCCCTTTCTGAAGGAAGGTGAAGGGAATTAGGCTGAGAATTTTGCAAATATCAGAGTCCATGGAGTTGGAGACAGAGGCCCAGATTCCATGATCCACTGATGCTTACGTTGTCAAGCCCTGGCCAGGTGCTGGGTGAAGCAGGGAAATTAGACACAGTCCCTGCCTGTGAGGAGCTAGCTGAGCAGCAGCGGAGGCGGAGCTGTGAACAGATCACCCAGAGAGCTGGAAGGGTGATGAGAAGCCTGCTCTGGGTTTTGTGGGACCATAGAGAGGGCTTGGGGGGGGGGAGAGGCTACTCCATCATCAGATACTTTAGAGAGTTTCCCAGCCTGACCAGCCACACGCTCTGTTCCTGAAGTCCACCTGTAAATCACTCAAAACAGTGTTTTCAAGTGTCTGCCATTTATCAGACACGTTTCTCAGTACCAGAGACCACCTTTTGGTATCATAGTAACTGGAGCTTTTATTATCACTGGATGAGTCCATGTGATGTCAGCCTTCCTCTGGCACTACCAGAGCACTGGCCATCCGGACAGGCAGGCCCCCTGGGAACTGGGCAAGCAGGGCTCCAGGCTTTAGAGAGCCCCAAATCAATTGCTGCCCCCAAATGTCCTTTAGAGCTGGTTTTGCCTAAATTAGAACCCAGGGCTCAATCTGCTTACATCTGTAAATCTTTCTTTAAATTCAGAGCAGTCCTCATGTTCCCAGTATAGATGGAAAAGACTGAGCTATCATCCTGTAGAATGTTTTCTGGATTTGTCGTGAGTTCAGTTGGTCTTTTTGCCTCCTATTCTTCCTATGTCTAACCTACTTCACTCAGATATTCAGGTGCAGCAAGCAGCCAAAAAGAAAAAGAAAGAAAGCAAAAGAAAAACATTTGTGAAGCTAGAGAAGATGGGAATTATGGGATTGCAAACTTCATTCATGGGAATTTCTAGAATGTTTCACCAAGTAACTGGAGCCATCACGTTTTTTTATGCATACCTGGAACATTTGTGAAAATTGACCATTTATCTCACCAAAAAGCAATCATTCATTCATGTCAAAAAGCTGATTTGAACAAATAACATTTTCTGACCACCATGTAATTGAAATCAATAACAAGAACAACAACAACAAAAAGAAACCCTTTTAAATAATTCATGGATAAAAAAAGACACCATAATGAATTTTAGAATATGCTTAGAAGTGAACAATAATGAAAATGCCACATATCAGAATACATCAGAAGCTTATATGAGGTAAAAAGGCTGAAAATCAATAAACCAAACATTCAACACAAGAAGTTAGCAAGAGAACAGCTGAATAAACTCAAAGAATGAAGGGAAAAGGAAATGTAAAAGATAAGAGCTGAAATACATGAAATAGAAAACCACCACAAAATAAATGTGACTAATAAAGCCAACTTTTGGTTCTTTGAGAAAAAAAAACTGATACAACCGGCAAAATTCTGGCAAGACTGTTAGGAAACAGAGAAATAAAACCATAAACTACTGAAAGGAATGAAAGAAAACATGACTTCACTTGAAGAATAAATTCATTTATTTTTTAATTTTTAAAGAAGATTTATTTTGTTTTTGACAGAGACAGAGAGAGACAGAGAAGGGGGAGGGCCCAGAGCAGTCTCCACAGTTGTACGTTATCAGTTTTCAACATGGTTTCATTCTACACAGGTGGGCGGGGGCCTCCCATGGGAGAAATGCCCCTGTTCAGCATTCACGGGCCAGGGCCGGGACTCGATCCTTGGGCCCCGGGGGCTGCAAGACAAGTGATTAACCTGCTGAGCCATCCTGGCTTCTCCAAGAATAAATTGAAATATAATAAGAGGACATTAGGAGCAGCTTCTTGCCAATAATACAAGAGGTTCTAGGTTACTGGGTGTATTAGTCCCCTCTGACGGCTGTAACAAATTACCACAAATGTAGTGGATGGATTAAAACAACATGAGGGAAAGCTGGGATGGCTCAGCGGGTAAAGCGCTGCTTTGAAGCCCCAGGGACTGAGAATTGAATCCCGGCCCCGGCCCATGCGGACCCACATGCTGAACTGGGGTGTGCCCCCAGTTCAGTTCTTGCCGGGACCTATGCAGGAGGCTCCCGGCCCAGTTCCTGCCCTGTGCAGCCCTTTGCCCGCCTGTGGAGTGAAACTATATGGAAAACCAATGCTGTCAACTATGGAGACTGCTCTGGGCCCTCCCCCTTCTCTCTGTCTCTGTCTCTGTTTCTCTCTGTCAAAAATCAATAAAATAAATCTTTAAAAAAACACACACAGAAAACCATGAACTTATTATTTTATGGTTCTGGAGGTCAGAAGTCTGAAATCAGCTTCGCTGGGCTAACAGCAGGGTGTCAGCAGGGCGGTTCACCTGGGGGCTCTACGGGGAGAATCGGGTCCTTGCCTTCTCCAGCTTCCCAAGGCCACCCACATTCCTTGGCTCCGGGCCTCTTCCTCCATCTCCCAAGTGCATTGCTCTACGCTGGTGCTGGTCTCACATCTCCTTTCTCTGATCTTCTTGCCTCCCTCTTTTAAGGACCTTGGTGATTACGTGGGATAAGAGGATAATCTCATTTTACAATCCTTAGTGTACTCACATCTGCAAAGTCACTTTTGCTGTGTAAAGTAACATATGCACAGGTCCTGGGACTGGGACATGGACCTCTTTGGGGACTGGGTCATTCCTCAGCCTACCACACTAGGCACAAGTTCCTGTTGTTCAATGTGATCCCCCCTCTGGCCGCGGAAACGCCTCCGTTGGCTTCCTCAGTCAGCGTGCTGGGCCTCAGGTCTGACTTCAGGATATTCTCAAGGGCAGGGGGCTGGCAAGTGGGGGAAGGCAGAGGAGTCTTACACGTGTGCCAGTAGTTCCAGGGTGGGGCCTCTTCGTCACCTCACCTCCGAGAAACCCCAGGAGGAAGGCTCTCAGCCAGCATCTCCTGCCTTGAGTTAGTGCAGGCATTCAAAGCTACGAATAGTCTCAATATACTGCTTAAAGTCAGATTGTTTTATAAGATGACTTCATCTGGAATGACTTCATGTGTTGATTTTGTTGTCTGCCTTTCATGGCGTGAGATTTCTTTGTGGGTATTTGGAAGTTGGGTTTGCAGACTTATTTTGAGAGGAAACAGTTTTGCTTTTGTTTCTCTGTTCCCACCCCCTTCCCCCTTCCCCCTTCCCCCATTATCCTCTCCGGTCCACGTGTTTCAGTTGCTGGGTCTTTCAAGTTTCCAACTTTGATCTCATTTCACAGTGGTAGCTTGGGTGGCTCCTGTTCTGTGGTTACACTGGGCTGTGCTGATCTGATTACACAGCAGTGGGGGTCAGCATTGCTCCTGGTCACAGGGTTTATGTTCTCCCCTCACTCCTAGGCTTCCAGATCTTTTCACAATCAGACTTCAAATAGTGAGGCTGGGTCCTATCTTCCATTTTGTGAGCCATCTTGGGGGGAAATCAGCTCATGTGGGGGGCTGGATTTCCTTCCTTGCATTTCTAAAGCCAGCTTGTCCAACCTAGGCCCATGGGCCGCATGCAGCCCAACACAAATTCGTAAGCTTTCTTAAAACATTATGAGATTTTTATTGCAATTTTATTTATTTATTTATTTATTTATTTATTTATTTTGAGCTCAACAGCTGCCATTAATGTTAGTGTATTTTATGTGTGGCCCAAGACAATTCTTCCAGTGTGGCCCAGGGAAGCCACAAGGTTGGACACCCTGCTCTAAAGCAACATCAGTTTTCTCTTCTCTATTTTCAGCCATTCAGATTATTTTCTTCTCGACTGCCTTCCCTCTCTCTTCTTAATTATGGGTCTATTCCCTTGCTATTTTTTACTAATATCTTGGAGGGGTCTCCAGAGGGAAATGGGCTGAACACATGTGGCCACCTCATCACTTCAACTGGAAATCTGTACTGTGACTGAAACCCTCCTCTTACAACACCATGGATGGACCTAGACAGAGAGTGTTACACTAAGTGAAATAAGTCAGGCAGAGAAAGACAACACAATGTATAATTCCACTTATTTGTGGAATCTAATAAAACAAATGAATAAACAAGAGAAAATGAAATGGTTCCATAGATACAGAGAACAAACTAATGGTTGCCAGAGGGAACATGGGTGAAAAAGTGAAGGGGTCAAAACAAAACTAACTCACCTCAGAATCTGGAAAGAATATTTTAAGGAGAACAATGTAAGTAGGTGGGTTTTTAAGTTTGGTGCATTTTTCTGCCTGTAATTATGCTTTAGTAGCAAACATAAAAATTAAAATACAGATTTTTAAAAAAGAAATGAGTGAAAGGTAACTATACACAATAATATGGAAGTTTTAGTTATATGGGAAAAAAATAAGGTCCTATTCTTCAGTCCACGTATGTTTTGGTTCAGAAAATATTGGATGGCTAGGTGATTTGAAAGGCTAAGAGTTTTCCCGAGTAGATTTAATAGGGGAGGAGGGCTACGAAGAAAGCCAGGTGATTCAGCGTCGCTAGCCTAAGGAGCTGGGGTTTAAGAATTCAGGATGGCGCAGCAGATCTGGAGGCAAGGGCAAAGAGGTGAAATCTGAGGCTTGAGACTAGAAGGAAAGGAGGCGACAGCAAGTGAGCAGAGTGGCCGGGACTTTGTGCTGCTCAAGGCCTTTGGTGAGAGAGTAGGAGGAAGAAGGAATGCAGCTGAGGAGTTTTGCTACGAGAAGCATTGCTCTAAAGGTGGAGTTCCCAGAAGGGGAGGGTCAGCCCCTCCACGTACCATAGATAGGCCAGCAGAAAAGGGACAGCCACACTTTGGGCTCAGCTCTGGTCTTCCCTTGCTTAGGGCACTCCGCGAGCTACGGTGCCTGGAAGTCCTTGACTGACTTGAGTAGGAGTCTTAACGCAGAAAAGCATTGTGTTGGAAGCCGGGATGGCTCAGCGGGTTAAGCGCTCACTTTGCAGCGCCGGGGACCGAGGATCGAATCCCGGCCCCGGCCCGTGCAGAACCATATGCTGAACTGGGAGCTCCCCCAGTTCAGTTCTCTCTCTGTATCTCTCTCTCTCTCTCTCAATCTCTCTCTGTCAAAAATAAATAAATAAATAAATAAATAAATAAAAATCTATTAAAAAAGCATTGTGACTTGGCTTGGAAATTGCTCTTAGGCAAATCCACAAATGCCCAGACCCTTTTATATCTGCTTACCCCAGAAGGTAACCGTCAAATCTCCCCTTTCTACATGCGTGGGTCCATATGAAATGTTCCTGGCTATTTTTTGGTTTTCAGACCTATCTTCCAGCCCCTAAGGGAGGGTTGTGATAGTTCACAGCGTGAGCTCTGGTGTATATCCAGTTACTCCAGCACCAGGAGCCAAGCCTATGAGAGGCAGGGAGTCTCTGCTTCTGACTGACTCCCGTACAGAGCAGTAAGGCAAGAGCTAATGGGCCTCACCTGTCTGGGCCAGGCGGGGCCATCTGGTGCTCTCCATGGTTCTGACCACAGTTGCCGGCCTCTCTTGCACTTACACCATGTTGCACTGGGGCAGTTCAGCCTCTCCAGGAACTGAGAATCAAACGAGCAAGGATGTGAGAGATAGAACAGAAAACCAGGCTGAGTTCTCTGGGACTCCTGCCGCTGAGACTCTTCTAGAGAGAAGGAAATGGGACTTTTTCTTGTGATCATCATCTACGAAGTTTTAGTCACTCAGACCTGTGGGAAGTTGGGAAGCACACAGCCTCACCATTTTCCTCTGATGATAAGTTTATAGATGAGGATGGAGACACAGGACTGTGAGTTCCCTGCCAGTGTACATAGAAGGTGTCAATAAGTGTTGATTGAATTGATAAGATGTTGGGTGTGAGAGAAAGATCCTGAACTAGATGCTGGTAATAAGTTTTGCTTTCATCCCATCCCTGATGGAGGGCAAAGGAGCTAACATTTGACATTCAACTGTATCAGCCATTTGATTTTAGCTTCTTCCACTTAGTCTCCATGGGAGATTTATCACAAAGTTCCCATTCAACAATCAGGCTTCTAGAGGCAAGCCTCCTGACTGAGACCCCATTGCTCTTATGTGGCGAGTCTAAGGCTCAAATCCAGGTCCTGCTGACCCCAAATGCCATATTTCTCCCACCAGCCCTAAATACTGTCTTCTGATGCAAAGAGAGAGACACAAATTCCATAAGGGAAAAATGGTCTTTGTAGTCCATACAAGCCTCTTGTTTAATGTCTGCAGGTCCTGTTCAAAGGTCAGAAAGCTGATTTTGTGATGGTAACCATGGCCAATCAGGGTTTGGACCCAGCAGCTTAGGTCTAGGGTTGGGGAGGGGAAGAGTATGGGCTCAAGCCTCAGCAGGGCTCAGGGCTTTCCTTTATCTTCACCCCTCACACATGTTCCAGTTTGAGACAGCAAACGTCATGAGTATTCCAACGACAGGAGTCATGGGGGCTCATGAAGATGCCCCAGCCCTGGCAAGGGAACACGACACAGCTCAGGTGATGTGGTGTGAGGCTCGGCCTGAGCTGGAGCAAGGTGCTTTTCTCCAGCTCCCGGACGAACCAGCTGGGCAGCCACCCAGACTTCAATCCGATGCAGAGGTGCAGCCAGCTCCGGACTCGTGTCAGGCCAGCTGCCTTCTCATGTCTGATCGAATGGGGGCTTGTCCTGATTCCAACTGGTCTGCTTGAGAGCTGCTCTCCATTAATTGGGCAGCACAGTCCATGGCCCTTATGAGCGGTCATTGAAAGGTCCACTTAGGGGAGCATGTCAAGACGTCTTCCAAAGGATTTGTAGACACACCTTGAGATAGTTACTGAGCCCGTGTCCCCCTGGCTGCCACCCCCCTCCCCCACACGGGTGGGCCCCTCAGGCTTCCATGGCGAATTGGACCCGGCCTGGACACCTGATGTAAGATGCACCAATCAGATCCTCTCGTCTGGAGATTTAGACTTGACAGGCAGTGGCTTTCCTAGGTTAGCTGTGGCTACTGGACCTGGAAGGTCAGGGAGACTTGGGGCTGAGGGGCGCATTTTGGGACCAGCATTGTGGGGATGGTGCCTGGTCAGCACAGAGTTTAGAACACGGCTTCCAGCTCTCTCCCTGTCACTTACCGACTCCATTCCCTAGGAGGGGAAGGATGAAGGAGAGTTTCGTTAGAGGGGTATGAATTTGTAATACCTCTTCAAGTATTTGCGGCTTAGGAGAACGTGGATTCACGAGGGCTACTGTTGGGTACTGTTGTCCTTGAAGCATCCGCTTAAAGTACAGTTCCTTAAAGTTTTCACACCACAGATCCCCAACTAGTAGCAAAAAGAAAGCAGTTTCAGCAGACTTTTAAATTGCAAGAGAGTATTTTATTTTATTTTATTTTATT